>JANAVB010007007.1:0-102711 GCA_029216955.1 Iris pallida
CACCTATTTGTGATGCTTGTTTTTTGTAAGGAGCACAAAATTTTGTGCACTCTTCTGCATTAATTTTCAACTATACAACCTTCTGGATTTGAACGGTTTTTCACAAAACCTTTCAGTACTTTCATATAGCTAACTCAAAATGTAAGTTTTACAAATTAATAATAGCTAATTCGACCAATAATTAAACCAAAGAACTGTTTATAAGAGAAAAATATTGGAGTCACCTTTCAAATGGGTACATCCAGCGAAAATGGACCGGACCAGCTATTAGTGCTTCTCGAACCAAGTGAATAGTAAGGTGAACCATAATGTCAAAAATGATGGAGGAAAAAACCTTTCAAGCATACGCAGAGTCTCACTACACCAAAATGGTCCTTTTGGAACGAGAAATTATGTTCCAAATATTTTTTTGGAACGCCTTTATTCCGTGCCTATTTTGGGCTGCCAAATTCTTGGAACGGAATAAAAGTGTTCCAAAGGACGGTTATTGGAACGCTTTATTGCGTTCCAGTGTTGGAACACCTACAAAGCGTTCCTAATAAAGAGTTCCAAAGGATAATTTTTGGAACACATTATATGTGTGCCAGTGTTGGAACACCATAAAGTGTTCCTAATAAGGAATAGTCCAAATTAATTTGTACATTCATACTAAAACGGATAAAATGTGTTCTAATATTGGAATGGTAGAATAGAATTCCTATGCCCATATTCTTTAAAATACCATTACCTATAATCTGAATTTATATATAGATAAATAATTTTAACCCTTTTAAGAATTTATAAAACTAAAACTGATTATAATATAGAAGGAAATAAGCAAATGTCAATAGCACAAGTACACACAAAATAGATAAAGATAAATTCACATATCACTAATGAAGTCAAAATGTCTTACATAATAATATTGTATTATGTTAATACAATTTTACTAGACTACGATTCTAACAAAATATCCTAGTGATGTGAAAATATTTGAGATCTTTTTCTCGCTCTCTTTCTTCCCCATAGCTAATTTTCCTTCGCTTTGTATCAAACTCTTCCATTGTTGAGATGGCCATTGGGCCTGCATAGTTGAAAGGTTAAAGAAAATTAGTGGAGAAAAAATAAATAAATAAATAAATAACAAAGAGTAACATTGCAAATCTTTTCCAACTTTCCAAATAAAAATAGATATTTCACGTGTTGAGATCATATTCAACTTCAAAAAAAATTCTCCAAACCCACTTATGTTGGAAGAGGAAAAAAAAAGATGAACAAGAACAAGATAATGTGTCATTGTACAAATCAAGATGATTACTGCATATGCAAACTCTTTTCTCCCTATGTATATCTTGTCTTTACATATAAAATAACATTTGAATCATTCAATATGTTTCATTATTACTGCATATAAATAATATGTTTCTACTACTATGTATTATAAATTTTAAACTACAGTATAAAATAAACTTTGGAACCTTATGAAAGTCAGACTGCTGCTGTCGGAGAAGAAAGCATGAAGTAAAAAAAAAGCATTTATAAGCAAGGAAGATACAATCATGCAAGATGCTCTGGACCCAGCCTCCCCAAATTACAATAACACCCCTACAAAGGATCTGAAAATGATGATAGAAAATTGACAGAGAAAATTGACTGGGGGAATCCTGTCATTTCCAGTGTTGGGTATTTGTTTCAGAATATCCCTGTAATTCTATACTTCAAGTTGACATAAAAAATTGTTTGCATTGAAGAATCCTTATACTGGCTAATATGTCTCCATATTAAAGTTAGAGCCAATAAACATAAAATGAAGTTACTGAATCTGACACACATGTTCACCTTTTCTTAAGGATGCATTCCTCTCTTATTTTCCTTGTACACCATGGCTTTAGAAGACTATATTGCATGTTATCTTTATGACAGTGATTGTGAGATTTTTTTTAAAAAAACTTCTCACTCAACTTCATCCTAAATCAAGGAATGTTCATCAAAGTGAAAAACAAATTAAAATAACAATTATCATGTTTCACCATTTGTTTCGAGGACACACACAAATGATCCCAAGCATCAAAGAAAGTGTGTTCAAGTACTAACAAAACCATTTCCTCATAACATATGATTCCTGATGCAAACAGAGTATCTATGTTTGAGCCATTGTGGTCTTGTTCTTGTTCAGCGTACTGGATTTTAAATTAAAAGCCAATACTTCTAGATAATCCTCTCTTCCTTAGCTAACCCAGTTACCTGAATCTATTACCACTTTTAACATATGTGAATCTGTTACAAGAAATATATTAAAATGTAACCAACATTTCAAAGGTTATTTCTCCCAACCCACTTATGTAGAGTCCATGCACCACAGCCACTAACAAAATTTTACCTAGCATTGAACATGTTATCATTATAGTAGCAGAAAAAACATGCTAAAAGCAAGCACAAAAAGAGACATTCAAGCACTCACTTGTATACATGTAGACCAGAATTGCAGTTTCAATGTCAGTCACACAACAAGATACTTTCCTGAAAAGCAAGCACAAAGTATGCAATCCACTTAGCAAAATATTGACATGTGTTCATTTTCCTTTTCATTAGTAGTAGATACATGGAAATCAAGAAGTATGAGGATATCAATTTGTCCCTTGCATGTGTAATTGAGAGACTACTATCAGAATTGAAAACGAGTAACAAGTTGCTAGTATTGGTTAGTATGATAGCTCAGCTTTTGTAGATACTTTAGATTGTAGGCTCTTGTCGTATCAGGTGGTTCATTTTCCTTTTCATTTATCCACAAAATAAGACAAGCAAGGTAATCAAGTCAGATTTTTAAACATTGAAAAGTATGATAAGAAAATACTCATAAATCAATGCTTCCAGAAGTTTGATGTGTGATTTGGGCCACACAGGAATTCGCCAACCTACTTCTTTAATTATTTTTGCATCTGGAGTTTCTTTGTAGAGCTTTGCGGAAAAAAATCTTTCGAACACACATGCTCACCTTCATTTCATATTGAGGGTTGAGTTGATAATTATGACAATTACCTCGATGCACTGGATCAATAAACTTATTTTGCAACTGCAACACAATTCCAATTCCAATCAAACAATTAACACAACCTTGCCGTGGGAGTTGGTTCAGTGCCTGACGAAGTCATTGAGTCCCTTTCCCTTTCCCTTTAGCCCAAAGATGGCCTACGTGAATTGTTATTCGTCATTGGAGACGTGGGTGTTGATTGCCCTGTACTTGCTTGGAGTTGTTGGAGCATGGGTGACCCACCAGCTGCTTGGGACATAGGAATAGGTGATGATGACCCACCTACATGGGGCATAGGCACATGTGTTGATGTCCCACCAGTTGACTGGGGGATGGGTGATGGTGGCCCACCAATCTGTGAAAACAATATGTAAGAAAATTATTTATTATTATTATAATATGTTATAACAATAAAACAATATGAAACTAAAACTAAGAAAATTATTTCAAATTCGGCACCCAGATTTTATTTTAATAAAACAATATAAAACTAAAACGAAGAAAATTATTTTGCAGCACAAATTGTAAACTTTCATAAACCTTCCTTTCCTAAACCTTCCTCCAACAGATAAAACTAGAGGTGAACTCCAATTTTTTGGATCGAACTACTAACTAAAAATACAAAGAAGAAAAACATATTGTTTGCAAACAAAAAAACATACACAGAAAGTAGTAGGTAGTATATAGAGTGTGTCAGGAAGCGGGATTTCAGTAGCAGCAAACTGTGTGCAGTCATGTGTTCTAGTGAAGACTGTATTAAGTTCAGTTTTCCCAGGTATCAATTATAGATGGGTTGGCTAGTGAGAGGAGTGAGTGAACAGGAAGAGGGTTCCCAGGTTATTCCTCCAACAGTTGCTGCAGTTCAGACATTGCCTGCAGTTCAAGCTGCAGATTGCAGCAGTTCAAGCTGCAAATTGAATGCACATTACAAACTAGAAACACGTAATTAGTTGCGGTTATGGTGTTCTTATCGTGTAGCTTGTCATGCATGGTTAGCTTTATTTATGTATTTACTTCTGGTTAACTTAGTGTGTTCATTTGTATGGATCTGTTACAGATGCTATTAAGTATAGTTCCACATAGGTTATGAGATCATTTTCCTCCTATTCTACTTCTATATACTCTGGCAGATAGCCTAATAGACTTATTAAATCCAGGCTCAAGGTATAGGAACTAATTGCTCATGATCCATTAAATTCCCAAAAATTCGCAATTCTCAAATTACCAAATCCCTAAATCTACTCATAATTCTGAAGGACCGATCGAAATCCTATTTTCATATCCCTATCCTTGACCCCATTTATCTAAATCTCCTTTATGTCAAGACTTCGTTGTCTCCAGAGTTACAAGCTGGAGATTCCTCGTTCCTGAGCGTTGGTCTCTACAAGATAATTGAGCTTTGGATATGGATACTTTGTACTTGAGATTATTGTGGAAACACTAGTCTCGTTCCTGAGGTTGGTCTCTACAAGATAATTTAATGTTTACAGAAATCTCCCCAAGGGACCTTTATAGCATCTACAAGAATAAAGAACAAGTGAAAAAGGCATCCTATTAAGCAACAATATCGGGTCCCCTCAATCGTTTGTTGGCATCTTCAGAATTCAAATATGAAACAATGAACCAATACATAAATTTTGGCAGAAGTATTTGAGAAAGTCAGGTTACTAACATTTCTTGGACCAATTATGATGTAAGTATAAGAATGCAGACAAGAGTTGCCATACCTTCTGACCAGTTGTGAAGAGCCCAGTATCATTCAAAGCCAAAATGACCCTTTCCTGCACCACCATATTTGTCTACTAAGAACCAGTTTGGCGTGGCATCAACAAATATCAATTTGTACTGGTAAGCATCTAAATCATTCTAATATCAAATAGACAAAAAATGATATAAAGAAGTTTGTCAAACATTAATACAAGGAACTCTTCTTAGCTAGTTTAAATTTATCTCTCAGTTGAAGGTCACATTATCCTAGAGGAATGAAATGACACCTATAAGGGATCATAGGTTATTACAAAGTCATGCTGGAAACTTGGGATACATTCCACACTTCCAGTTAGTACATTCCACACTCCAAAGAAAAAATTAATAAAAGGTCAGCTGTCATTCATTGCCATTAGGTCAATTATTAGACACTTCAAAGCGCAAACATAAGAAGCAGTTTCAAAGAGGGAATCCTCCTAAACTATGCAAAAAAATATCAAGAAACTGTATCATACAAGAATGTGGCTACCTATTTCGCGGACAGAAGGAAACCCAGTTCCAAAGTTGAGTATCAATGTTCTTATATTTAGTGAGGCACATCAGAAGTTGAAATGTTTTCTTCTACGATGGCGTGTACGTGAGAAAATTACAAAAGATTGAACTAAAGAAAGATTGCATGTATATCATGTATACCCTAAATAGATAACAATACAGGAACCAAATAATGAAGAACACAATGCTATCAAATAACGACTTCAATTCATCTCATTTGACATTCTCGCCTAATATATTAGTCTAGAAGTAATATAGCTTTTCCATTTTAAGGTTAGTAGGCCACGTAGGGTAATTAATTCGGGGTTGTTGTTAGTTACAGGGAAGATTCTGGTCTTCGAAGGTGACAGGGAATTATATTGAACCCCATGCCTAATTAAAGCCCTAAATTCTTTCGATCTCCCTTGTAATGCATCCAGTCAAATACCTTATTAAAATCCTAACTCTATTAATCTCCCTTGTAATGCATCCAATCAAATACCTTATTAAATCCTAACTCTATGAATCTCCTTGTAATTCATCTAAAACTAATTAAATCCCTAACCAAAACTTGTCGGGATGGAGAAAGGGTTGTAACAAAAACGAAAAAGAGAAATAACAAATTGGTCAGGAAGAGAGTCAACCTGCATGAGATTGTGAACTCGTCGGTATGGAGAAAGCGGTTGGGTACTCGTCGGGGTAGCCTGCAAATAGGTCGGGTAGAGAAAAATTAAAAAGAGAGTTTTTGAAAGAACAAAGAGGGTTGTGAACTCGTCAGGAAGAGGACCAAACCTGCCTGCGATCTCGTCGAGACAGCCTTCAAACTCGTCGAGACAGCCTTCAAACTCGGTTTGGAAAAGCAAAGGAGGGAAAAATTTTAGGTGAAATAAAGGGGGGTTTGGGAAGGAGGGAAATTGTTTGTGGGAAAAGAAAGAAGGGTTTTGGAAGAGGAGGATTTTGGAACACTTTTCTATTCATTACTGACAGTACATGAGATGTGGTATCCTTAATTTGGAACATTATTAAAGTGTACCTACATAATAATAAAAAACTAAAATTAAAAAAAATATCAGGAACACTTTTTAGCATTTGGAACACTTTTATTCTGTGACAGTACCTAGGTACGAAAAATAAGCGTTCAAGATTAAAAAAAAGTCTAGTGTTCCAAAATGCCTAGTTTGGTGTAGTGTCTCTGCAATGTGGTCTTCAAGTAATTCCAAATTATTTTTATCAAGCTCTCTTTGACATAGGCAATTAAAAAAAGCACATAATCTGAAAATTGCAATCCTAGGCCCCTTGTCTAATAGTCCCCTTAATGCTACTGACAAAACTTGTTGCATTAGCACATGACAATCATGGGACTTGAGCCCATAAATTTTGCAATCTTTTAGTGATACATAACTTGCAATGTTGGAGCTATAACCATCTGGCAATCTCAACTCAGATAGTCTTTTACAAAATATTTTTTTCTCATTTTTTGACAACACATATGGTGCTTTCTTATAACCAGAGTCATCATCTTTATTCGGATGCAAGGACTTTCTAATTCCCATGTGTTTTAAATCTTCACGAGACTTTAAGCCATCCTTTGTTTTGCCTTTAATATTCAATAGAGTGCCTATTATACTCTCGCAAATATTTTCTCAATATGCATCACATCCAAATTGTGCTGCAACAGTAATGACTACAAAAAGGAGCAAATAAAAAGATGTTAAATTCTATAAACAAATTTAAAAGCAAACAAGCTTATTGTTTAAAACAAAAATATATAAAGCAAAAAAGACAAACCTCCCAATATGGTAGTTCGAAAAAGATTGATTTCTTTTTCCATACTGATTGAGGTTCTACGACGTCATGCTCTTCGTTTTCATCCTCTCTATTCCTTTTCTTTGTCTTCTTTTTCTTAGCCTTCCCCCAGTCATTTTCTATATCTATGATCACTTGAAATACTTCTGAACCAGTTAAAATTCGAGGCTTTCGACCATGTTCTTCAGTCCCATCAAACCAAGATTTCTTTACCCGAAATGGATGATTGTAAGCTAGAAATCTCCGGTGGCCCATGAATGCGTGTTTGTGGCTATTTTTCAACCATTTTGAGCATGTCTCAATTCCACAGGCAAGATATCCTTTACTGGATTTAACAGCATACCCGGACAGATTGCCATAAGCAGGAAAATCGTTTATCGTCCACATCAAAACAGCTCTCAAAATAAATGTGGATTGAGTAAATGCATCATAAACACTTACTCCATTTGTCCACATCTCTTTCAAATCATCTATAAGAGGTGCTAGGTACACATCTATATCATTTTCTGGTTGTTTTGGCCCAGGAATGAGTAATGTCAACATTAAATTTTCTTTTGTCATGCATAACCATGGAGGAAGATTATATGTAACCAAAATTACAGGCCAACAACTATGTCTAGAGCTAAGATCACCAAAAGGATTAAATCCATCTGAAGAAAGGCCAAGTCTAAGATTATGAGAATCAGATACAAAAGAGGGCCACTTATCATCTATTTTATTCCATGCCAAAGAGTCCACTGGATGTCGCATAATGCCATCATGACTTTTGTTTGAGTGGTGCCATGTTAATTGTTCACTCTTTTCAGCTGATTTAAACAATCTTCTAAATCTCGAAATAATAGAAAAGTACCTCAAACTTTTGCCGAAACTCCCTTCCTTATCTTTTGGTTCGCTCATTGAGTTTCCACCGTGAAGAACCACACTTCGGACAAGTCTTAATATGCTCTAGATCTTTCCGAAACAAGCAACAATCGTTTCACATGCGTGTATCTTCTCATAACCTAGATCAAAAGTATTAAATAACTTTTTGACTTAGTAGAAGCTATCCGGAAGTATGTTATCAACTGGTAACAAATCATGAACAATCTTGAGAACATCATCAAATGCTTTATAAGACATGCTGTGTCGAGCCTTGGCCTTGCATAACATAAGTGTTGCAGACATCTTAGTGTGTGTTGATCCTGAATATAAAGGTAGTTCTGCCTCTTCGATGAGTTTTTCAAAATCTCCATTTCTTGTTTCATCTATATGATCCATGTCATCATCTTGGAAATATGCATCTCTAAACATTTTATACGATGATGGAATTTCATCATTTTCAGTTTCTTCTACTGTGATTGGTTTTTCTCCATGAAATACCTAAGTGGTGTAAGTAGGATCAATTCCAGCATAAATTAGATGGTCGTATACTACATCATAATGATGGTATCTTAAGTTTAAGCACTGGATGCAAGGACATTGTATCTTATCTGGATATCCCTTACTTTTTTGAACCTTATCTACAAACTTTCGTGCTCCCTCTCGATATGCTTGTGATGGTCTGAAATAAAAAAAGAAAACCAAATTTACACTAATTAGAAGCTAAATATGTTTAGGATATTAAAAACATTATAGTGTAGGGCTTCGGAATTCACCTTGGCATATAAGTCCATTCTTTATCCATAATGGATGATTGTCTTACAATGACAATACTGCAAAATTATGGGCATAAGACATCACAAGGAAAGAAGAAAATAACATTTAAAATCAATGTCAACAAAAAACAACTCATGAAGCTAACCAATCAAAATCAGAACTTAACACCAGCCTAATAAAACTATAGTAAACAAGTTTAAACTAACATTCAAAGAACATATATCTAATTAAATCATACACAGTTAAAACCTTTCAAACATACACGTGTAGGAGACATTTAAATCTTTTAAGCATACACATTTTCTAGCTAGATTGTTGGCAGATGGGTGTAAAATAGAAAAAAAAAACTCCAATCCAATACAATTTCAAATCCATATAGTAAAGAACCACACTGTAAGTAATTATATGTGTTGGTGCTTTCTTTACATGGAGAGAGCTTGCTCTCAACATGCCTTATAAAATTTAGTCCCACATCGAAAATGCACCATGAGTTATCTCAACATATATACTTGGTTGTGTTGTTGAGAGATGCACATGGGGTGGTGACCCTAAGGAGGGAACCATGTGGGTGATTTTACTAGGAGGTAAGAATAAGGCTCCAAGGATTAAGCATTAATGCTTTTGTCATTCTCTTGGATTAATTCCATTTGGAGCTAAGCCCTAAAGGGGCTTAGCGACTCGGACTGGATGCGGCCCATGCGGCTCATGCGGCCCATGCGGCCCATGCGGTCCATGCGGCTCATGCGGTCCATACGGCCCATGCGGCCATGAGGCCATGCGGCTCATGCGGCCCATGCGGTCCATGCGGCCCATGCGGCTCATACGGTCCATGCGGCTCATGCGGTCCATGTGGCCATGAGGCCATACGGCTCATATGGCTCATGCGGCCAGGATGCTGCTGCCGCATGGAGGGTTCCGCTGATTGTGCAGACTACAAGTCAGTTATAGAAAGATTGTTTCAAAACGATTAATTCAGATCCTATCTTTGTGGGATTTGAATTAATTTTGTTACTATCTTTGTAGGATTTGAATTAATCTCGTTGCTATCTTTTTGGGATTTGATTCAATCTTTCCATAACTGAAGAGGCGGCTATGGTTTCCACCCTCTTTCTATAAATACTCTCTTTTGGCCTCCTTTGTGGTTACTACGAAAATATAAGTCAGAAAAGGAGAAAGAGAGAGAGAGCTGCTGCCTCCATTGCAAGTCCATCCGAGGAGTCAGAACAGAGGTGACTTCGAGCGTTCCACAAGTTCTTCAAACTTGCTGGTTCCTGGAAGCAGTTCGTGTGGGGCGAATCTTGATTTGAGCAACGGTGTTTTGACACCCCAGCAACTGTTCTTCATCTAATCTTTCTCTAAATTATTGTAACTCGTTCTGTTCCAATTGCAACATGTTTGCTAGGAAGAATGAGAGATCTTCTCTTCTCTATTTCCCTCCTTCATATTTTAATTTGGCTATTTGGTTTTTATATCATTGTAGATCTCTGTTGCATCTGTTTTACCATCTTTGATCAAGCCCCGGGACTAATAATCTCAAAGCAAGATGCTTATAGATGGAAAACATTAATGCTTCGCTCGTCCAATCGGACTACTGCAAGTTGGAAAAGTTCGATGGAGAGCATTATCAAGTCTGGAAGAGAAAGGTTTATCTAACTCTTCAACTAAAAGACGTTGATCATGTTCTGTTGGAGGAAGAACCCTCTGTTCCAGACACTGGATCTACTGCCGCAAATAATGTGGCTACCAAACTCCAGGCCAAATGGAGAAGGAAAAATAGCATATGCAGGCTTCTTATCCTGAATGCTATGGAGGACTCCCTGGCAGAATCCTACTCGAAGAAGGAACTTGCCAGAGATATATGGGTGTCTGTGGAAAAAATGTATGAAGAAGACAGGAACATGAGCAAAATGTTTGTGGTTGAAAAATATAACAAATTGCTCTTTGAGGACGAGAAGTCCATGTTGCCACAGGTGAAGGAATTTCTGAAGCTACGTCAGAAACTGGAAGACGAGGAGATGCCCCTTCCCGACAAGTTTGTCGTTGGAGGGATCGTCTCAAAACTTTCTGCTGGATAGAGTACCTTCTATGCAAGGATGCACAGAAAGAAGCTAGACATTAGCTTGGGAGATCTATTTCAAGAGATCATGTTGAGGACGAGATGCGTTCCCAACAGAAGGTGGACACTCTGTCCAAACAGTTGGCTAAAGTCAATCTAGTGCAGACGAGAGATCCCAAGGGGAAGCAGGCGGCTTCTCATCCCAAGAAGAAGGACTTCACTAATCTAAAAGTGAAGGGTCCTTCATTCAAGCAACAGAAGACTAAGTCCCACGTGACTTGTTACAATTGTGGCAAGAAAGGCCACTACAAGAGTGAATACAGATCTAAGCCTAAACAATCAGAGAAAGGTGAGCCTAATAAGGTTTCATTGGTTTCTAACTTTGTTGCTATGATCGTGCAGGTCACAACTGTGGGGGTTGACTCTGACTGGTGGATAGACACTGGTGCGACTTGCCATGTCTGTTCTGGCAAGGAATGGTTCGTCACGTACCAGCCGATATCTGAGAAGGTTGTCATGGCGAACCAGACCCAAGCTGAAGTTCTGGGGATCGGGACCGTGGAACTGAAACTCACTTCTGGGAACACTCTGATGCTTCAAGGTGTGAAGCATGTTCCGGCGATTGCCAAGAACCTGATTTCTGGGAGCCTGCTCTGCAATGCAGGCTTGAGGATGGACATCAATGCTGGTCAGATGGTGATGTCCAAGAAAGGAACATACTTCGGGAAGGCTTATCAAACCGAAGGAAGTTTAAAATTCAGCTTGTCAACCAGTTTGATGACATTAATGCAGTTGTATTTTCTGATTATTCTCTTGTGTTGTGGCATAATAGACTAGGACATGTTCATTGTAAAAGAATTAACAAAATATTTAGTCTAGGACTTATCTCCAAATGTGGGGGTAAAGTGGAGAAGTGTGAAGTGTGTGCTCAGACGAAGATCACAAGAAAACCCTTTCATCGGGTCAATCGAAGCACAGATCTTCTGGAGTTGGTGCACTCCGATATCTGTGACTTCAAACATTTCTCTACGAAGGCCGAGGTGAAGTATTTCATAACCTTCATCGACGACTTCTCAAAATACGTGTTCGTCTACTTGCTCAAATCTAAAGACGAAGCCTTCGAGAAGTTCAGAGAGTTCAGGGTCGAAGCTGAACGGCAGACTGGATAACAACTCAAGAGGTTGAGAAGTGATCGAGGTGGAGAGTACAGGTCTCATGAATTCGCATCGTTCTGCAAAGAACATGGAATTATATGCAAGACTACTGCTCCATATTCTCCTCAATCCAATGGAGTGGCAGAGAGGAAGAACCGAACATTAACAGAAATGATGAACTCAATGCTGCTCACTGCAGGTCTTCCATAATGCTACTGGGGAGAAGCTGCATTAACGGCCACTTTCATTCTGAATAGAGTTCCATATGCAACTTCAGATGTAACTCCTCATGAACTCTGGTTCAAGGTCAGACCAAACTTGAATGTCATTCGAGTGTGGGGGTGTCTGGCGTATGTAAAGCTCCCAGATCTGAAGATTCAGAAGCTAGGGACAAGGACTAAGAAGGCGATCTTCTTGGGGTATGCCGAAAAGAGTGATGCTAGGAGATTTCTTGATATTGAGTCAAATCATATCATCGAATCTCGCGATATTGAATACTTTGAACACAAGTTTGCAAAAGACAAAAATATTGTTCTTTCGGACATTCTGGAAAATGATGTAGGTGCAAATGAGACTGAAATCTCATATGGGCCAGTAGTCCAAGAAGAAGTTGTTGTTGATGAAACAACTCTTGTACCAGAACTCGCAGAGCCGTCAGCTAAGTGAGCGAGGAGACCGAAAGATTTTGGAGATGACTTTGTCACCTATCATGTGGAAGCAGATCCGCTTACCTATGATGAGGCGATGAAGACCAGAGATGCCATCTTCTGGAAGGAGGCAGTGAATGATGAGTTTGACTCTATCACCTCAAATAACACATAGGTGTTGGTACATCTACCGGAAGAAGAAAAGCCCATCGGATGTAAATAGATCTTTATGAAGAAGATGATGGCAGATGGAACTATTGACAAGTTCAAGGCCAGGCTGGTAGCCAAGGGATTTTCTCAGAAACATGGGATAGACTACTTTGACACGTACGCTCCAGTAGCTCGGATGACCACCATCAGGATGTTAATCGCACTAGCAGCTATACATAAGTTGGTGATACATCAGATGGATGTTAAAACAGCATTTCTGAATGGGGAGCTGACCGAATAGATTTACATGCAACAGCCAGATGGATTTGTCGTCAAAGGTCTTGAAGACAAAGTCTGCAAGTTGGTGAAATCATTGTATGGTTTGAAGCAAGCTTCCAAGATGTGGCATGAGAAGTTTGACAAAGTTATTAGGTCAAACGGCTACAGAGTCAGCGAGACGGACAAATATGTTTACACAAAGTTTGCTGATGGAAGAGGAGTCATCGTTTGTCTATACGTGGACGATATGCTAATCCTAGGTACGGATATAGGCTGTGTCACAGAGACAAAGAAGTTCCTCTCAACCAAGTTCAGTATGAAGGACTTGGCTGGAATAGCGCTGTCACAAACTCACTACATTAAGAAGATGCTCACATGCTATGGGTATAAGGATCTTCCAGGGATCGATACGCCATATAAGTGTGATCAGAAGCTGAAGCCAAACTCGAGGAAAAGCGTCAGGCAGCTGGAGTATTCTAGCATTATCGGAAATTTGATGTACGCAACCACTGCCACAAGGCCTGACATAGCTTTCGTCGTGAAAATGCTGAGTCGGTTCACAAGCAAACCAGGAATTGAGCACTGGAAAGCTGTGAAGCAGGTGATGAGATATCTCAAGAAGACCCAGACATATACACTGCACTACAACGGGTATCCGACAGTAGTGGAAGGCTTCAGTGATGCTAGCTGGTGTTCAGAGGTGCAAAGCGAGAGATCCACAGGAGAATATGTCTTTTTCTTGGGTGGAGCTGTTATATCGTGGAAGTCGGAGAAACAGACTATACTCTCTCGTTCCTCCATGGAATCTGAATTCTATGCACTTGAAACTGCAGCAGATGAAGCAGAATGGCTTCGGAAGCTCATGTATGATCTTCCAGGGGTTGGGGCTCAAATACCAGCGATACCGATATACTGTGACAACCAGGCGACTGCGGCGGTGGCATCAAATGACCTCTTCAACGGAAAGAAGATGACTGTGCGGTTGAAGCACAGGGCAGTACATGATCTTATCAAAAGAGATATAATTGTAGTGGTTGATGTTCGGAGTCAAGAGAACCTGGCAGATCCGTTCACAAAGGACCTTAAGCGCCAGTTGGTCGATGACACAGCTTGTAAAATTGGCTTGAAGGCATTCTGATAGTGTGACTTTGTAATCCTACCATCAAGTTTTATGCTATTAGTTCAAAAAGAAATCTACTAGGCATCTAACTTTTGGTTCAAAGGAGGATCACTGACTGGGAAACTATCAGGTAACAGTGGGTACTTGTTCTCTGGAACATGGAAGGGATACGGACCCATAACCACTGTTGTCTACTATGTATTTTCTGCGGAAAAAAACAGATCATGTGGAAGGTTGGCTTAAACGCCTTAATGAGTTCTCAGGCAGAGTGAATGCCTGGTGTGCTTTACAGGAAGCACGGTAGAGCAGTACTACAAGGAGTGAAACTCCATGCTACAGTGGGGTGACTCCACCATGAGGTTCCCAGGTAGGGGTAATGCCTCGGCTTTGCAAGCCAAGTCATAGCGACATATCACTGCAAATAGGCAGGTAGCCTAATATTGTATGACGTAATTAAAGAGTTGTAGACAGTACTACAAAGGGGAGGATGGCCCCATGTTATAGCGGTATGACACCACGATGAGGTACCTAGGTAGGGGTAAAGCCTCGGTCCTGCAAGCCATGTCGTTGCGGCGTAACACCGCAAGGAAGTCTTAGGCTTCATGCTGAGTAGATTGGTACTACAAAGAGGTTGAGACCTCATGCTACAGTAGTATGACACTACGATGAGGTTCCCAGGTAGGGGTAATGCCTCGGCTTCAGGCCATGTCATAGCGGTGTAGCACCGCAAGGAAGCGCAAGGCTTCATGCCATATCTCTTTAATAAAGAACTCACATATTGTGTATGGAAAGAGATATCAGGCCGTCTTTTGAGGGTAAACTTGTAGACGCCCAAAATTATATACTGAAACCAGGCAGGCACAGGACCTTTGATGTGCAGCCAGAAGCACACGTAACTATACTTTGTGAGTGGAAAGAATTACAATTGTGGTACAGAATTCAAGGCGTAGTCCATTCTTGTATCACATTGTTATTTAACCCATGCGGGAAGATTCAAGTCGTCAGCGACATCTATTCTAATACAAAATGGACAGTTACTGTTGAAAATGCTCAACCCTGGACACATATATATGTTGTGATATGGGGGGATTATTGGTGCTTTCTTTACATGGAGAGAGCTTTCTCTCAACATGCCTTGTAAAATTTTAGTCCCACATCGGAAATACACCATGAGTTATCTCAACATATATACTTGGTTGTGTTGTTGAGATATGCACATGGGGTGGTGACCCTAAGGAGGGAACCATGCGGGTGATTTTACTAGGAGGTAAGAATAAGGCTCCAAGGATTAAGCATTAATGCTTTTGTCATTCTCTTGGATTAATTCCATTTGGAGCTAAGCCCCAAAGGGGCTTAGCGACTCGGACTCGGATGCGGCCCATGCGGCCATGCGGTTCATGCGGCCCATACGGTCCATGCGGTCCATGCGGCTCATGCGGTCCATGCGGCTCATGCGGCCCATGCGGCCATGAGGCCATACGGCCCATGCGGCCCATGTGGCTCATACGGTCCATGCGGTCCATGCGTCTCATGCGGTCCATGCAGCCATGAGGCCATACGGCTTATGCCGCTCATGCGGCCAGGCTGCTGCTGCCGCATGGAGGGTTCCGCTGACTGTGCAGACTACAAGTCAGTTATGGAAAGACTGTTTCAAAGCGATTAATTCAGATCCTATCTTTGTGGGATTTGAATTAATTTCGTTGCTATTTTTGTGGGATTTGAATTAATCTCATTGCTATCTTTTTGGGATTTGATTTAATCTTTCCATAACTGAAGAGGCGGCTACGGTTTCCACCCTCTTTCTATAAATACTTTCTTCTGGCATCCTTTGTGGTTACCACAAAAATATAAGTCAGAAAAGAAGAAAGAGAGAGAGCTGCTGCCGCCATTGCAAGTCCATCTGAGGAGTCAGAACAGTGGTGACTTCGAGCGTTCCACAAGTTCTTCAAACTTGCTGGTTCCTGGAAGCAGTTCGTGTGGGGCGAATCTTGATTTGAGCAACGGTGTTTTGACACCCCAGCAACTGTTCTTCATCTAATCTTTCTCTAAATTATTGTAACTCGTTCTGTCCCAATTGTAACACGTTTGCAAGAAAGAACGAGAGATCTTCTCTTCTCTATTTCCCTCCTTCATATTGTAATTTGGCTATTTAGTTTTTATATCATTGTAGATCTCTATTGCATCTGTTTTACCATCTTTGATCAAGCCCCGGGACTAACAATATGTGCACATGCCCATAAGTAAACAAATAGTCACTGCTAAACACTTGATTAACATACAGGATTTTAGAACAAAATAGAATGGATAAAATCACCATATAAAGTGAGGTTTGAATTTAAAACGACAAACTGAAGAAAATTAAGCTGCCATTGATTCATTGCATGAGAATGAAATCAAAACTTAGCTGCAACAAGAACGTCTTAGTATCACCATAAAAGCATCAACAGGGGAAAAAAAACTCAATAAAGAACTAAAAAAAAAATCACCATAGGCAGGTTCAAGCAATTAAAACGCTCATTTCCAGAACCAAATATAGCTTCTTTAGAAAGCAAATGTAATATAAATGAAGAAGGAATACTAGAAACTACGAATTAAATACATACACTGACATTTGTTTAATCTATAGCACATGAATCATCATTAAAAGATATGTGAGAATGAAGAAATTATTGCTCACATTACGTCAATTTAAATAACTTATTAACTAAATCCTATGTTCCTATCAAACAGAATATTTCAATTTAAACAAGACTGTAAGACAGAGAATTGTGGATGCAGAAGTAATTAGAAGAATGTTATACCCAACTTCTCTGTGGAGGCCAGGAATAACAAACAAACCAGAGTTTCTATCAAGGTACAGCCACCATAGAGATAATATCCATGCTATGGTATTCAGCAAAATGTAATAATTTCTTCACTTCTCCAGGGAGCAGTGATTGACTGTCATGGAGAATATAGAGATCATAAGTGATAATGGTGTCATCATGGTCTCGTCCCCCGACCAAGATAAAATCCCCATGAGGTCAGATGTTGTTAAAGGGTTGGGTTCAAGTAATATCTCGACTTGATTTCAGCATGGCATCGTTTTGACACTGATGTAGTGGACAATCGAAGATCACCAACCACTAGCAAATGTGATCCTATCGAGATCACACAAATCTCGACTGCTAATGACTGTGATTCGACTGATATCATGATATCACACCATGATCTCAGTGTGATCGTGATCAGACATTTTCAAGATTGTTCGTCCTAAACATACCTCATGGCCTAGCAAGGAGACAAATAACAATGAAATAAATAACTTCTATCACATTACTAGCCTGCAGAAGTTTACTATGGTATGGTTTTCACTGTATATGATAATTATTTTCCTTTTACTAAAAGGCCAAAAAACAAACAAATCACAATAATGCTATCATGTTATAAGCGAGAAGGGAGTTTTACAAATTATATTTCTTCGATATATATTGTAAAACTGCTTCTTCTTTTTTTGGAAAAGCCATTTTCCTACCGTAACACAAAGTATAGTCCCCAAAAAACCAACCAAAGTGGAGATATCCACCACAACACCACCTCCTACAAACATCAAAAAAATATATATATATATACAGCCAAAGTAGAGATCTACCATAACACAATTTAACACGGATCTCTTGATTCCTTTTATGTTTAAAGAGTAAGTTGTCTCTGAAACATTTTATTGTCTGCATAAGGTGATCATTTTTAAGGAAATTAAACAGCACATTAGAACAGCTATTCATAATATAGGTTGTGAGCTTAATTTTGTGAAGCTAAAATCTTTTAGGAACCTGGGCTGTTGGATTACTTCTTTTTTGGATACACCTTTACAGAAAATAGATATAGACTAAGAGACATGGACACTGCAATTTTAATGATATGTCCGTGTCAGACACGATTCAGATGGTCACCAGGAAAAATTAAAATTGGTGTCCACATATCATCATCTCGTACTTGTGTCCTATATGGATACTATATGGGCAGATGATAGTCAAACGCACCGCCTCGCAACTCACTAGACGAGGCGCACTTCTCCGGACGCACCCAAGGCACGCCTAAGACGTGCCTCTCATCAACAGGGAAAAAAACTCAATAAAGAACTAAGAAAAAAATCACCATAGGCAGGTTCAAGCAATTAAAACGCTCATTTCCAAAACCAAATGTAGCTTCTTTAGAAAGCAAATGTAATATAATAAAACAAATTGGGGGCCAAAACATGATTGATATAATCACAGCAAGATCCTTTAAATAATTTGTAAAAACCCTAATCTCGGTACATATCGTCGCAGTTTGCCTGACCGGAGCTGGTGGCTCCTTTGAGGAATTGGATCGAACACCTGTCAATTAAGGTGAGGAATTGAATCAAAAAAATTAATAAAAAATTTCGATCAAAACGGATTTGCCGATGAAGACTCTTCAGGAAAGACATCTTCGAGGAGAATGAATCCCCCACCGAGAAAGAAGATCTTCGAGGAGAAGACTCGTTGGGAGCTCACCTTAACGGAGAAGGAAGCCCAGATAGCAGCAGAATTCCTTTAGGTTTGGCCGCCCCCCTTTTTGAGCCCGCTGTCGATCAGAAATCTGAAGCCGCCCCCCTCTCTGTGAATAGATATTTAGGTTTGGCCGCCCCCCTCTCTGCGAATAGATATTTAGGTTTGGCCGCCCCCCTTTTTGAGCCCTTATATGTTTTCGTTTTTTGGGTTTTCTGAAGAGAAATAGGAGGGAACTTTTTTTCCTTAGCGGTTCGTGCTAAAAACTGGAGGCAAATTTTTTTGGGAGGAAATAATTAGGCGGAATATAATTTAGGGCACGAATTGGTAGGCTGTTAAAGTCCATTTATTTTAAGGCCTACCAGCGCAGGTCGTGAAATGTTATGAGAACCTTATATTTTACGGCTCGCATAAATACATGTCGTAATTGTTAACATTTAACGGCCCTAAAAATACATGCCGAAATAAAAAGTAAAAAAAGAGAATTTATGGCCTACATTCTCGGTGTGCCGTAATATTATACAATTTACGGCCTGCATCCAACGTATGTCGTAAATGAAAGGCCGTAAAAGCCCTAATTTGGTGTAGTGTATAAAAACAATATTTTAAATCAGCACTTCAAGAAAGGTGATTCTGAATTACGAGAATCTAAAAAGATTTCGTAATCAACAGCAATCAGATCTTAGTACTTCTAAAAAGAAGATACAATCAGAACTACCGGCAGCAACGAAGAAGGTGACTGGCGAAAGATGGAAGAAATCCTGCTGGGGTGAATAATCACCGTTGCTAAAAGGTTTATTCGCCCTACACGAACAGCTTCCAGGAACCAGCAAGTTCGTCGGAGAACTTGGAACACTCCTGCTCTTCTGACTCCTCGAATGGACACGAACTCCCGTACAAAAGCAACGCTGGTGCGACGCCTTTTCTCTCTTTCGAAGGCTGCTGGAATAGCAGAACTGTGTTAAAGAACACTTCTGAATTCTCTGTTTACTTGTGCTAAAAAACACTTCATAAACTTTCTATGGTAGCTTCTCTTTTTTTCTGTGATCAGCCTTGAGAGAGAGAGGATGCCGTATATAGGCCCTGTAGTAACTGTTCCGTTGCCACAAAGTTAGGGACGTGGTAAAAGCCACCCCGAACATGTAGCAACCGCCCAGAACATGCAAACGCATGTTCTGCTGCAAGTTGTGCCAACTGCGTACACCCCGCGCTCCTTGCACTCTGCGCGACAGAGCACGCACTGAACTGTGCACACTGTGCGCACTGCACGCACTGCACACACAACGCATGCAGCGTAACCAGCGCGTCTGCGCAACCCGCACAACCCAGCGCAACCCAGCACAACCCAGCGCAACCTGGACGCGCACCTGGGCAGCGCACCTGGGCAGCGCAACTGGGCTTGCGCAACTGGACAGCGTAACTGGGCTTGCGCAACTGGGCTTGCGCAACTGGGCATGCGCAACGTGACAGCACAAGTGGCTCGTGCAACTAAAGTGCACTATGTGCCTAGCGACGATGCTGATGTGCTAAGTGCAAAGTGGGCCAACAAAATGCCACATTACGCCTCATGAGCCCGAGTTCGAGTTCGAGTCCGAGTCGCGGCTTAGCTCCCATGGAAATAAATTTTCTAAGAGCAAAAAGCATGAATGCTTTCAATTGTTGATTTAGTCTTTTTTCCATTAGAAAAATAACCCCACATGGCATACCCATGTGCACCTCCACACCACATGTGCATCTCTAAAGAAGCAAAGCTAATATATAGAGATACAAGTCCTTTGGTCTAGCCGATGTGGGACTAAAATTTACTTTGTAAAAGACCAAATCCTAACAATCCTCTACCTATCTCTATATATGAGTATAAGTGTTCCCTACAGTAATTGTCTATCATGTATTAGGAGAGACGTCGCTGACGACTTGAATCTTCCCACATGGGTCAAACAACAGACTATAATACAAGAATGGACTAAACCTTGAATTCTGCATCATAGCTGAAATTATTTCCACTCGCATAATGTAGTTACATGTGCTTCTGGATACACATTAAAGGCCCTGTACCAGCCTGGTTTCAGTGTATAATTTTGGGTTTCTATAAGTTTACCCTCAAGAGACAGCCTGATATCTCTTTGTCCATACACTATAGGTGAGTTCATTATAAAGAGACATGGCATGAAGCGCTTTGCGCTTCCCTTGCGATGCTACGCCGCTATGACATGGCTTAAATCCAAGGTGTTACCCCTTCCTGGGAATCACCCCATATCTGGGAACCTTTGTAGTGTCATACTACTGTAGCGTGAGGCAACTGCCTCTTTGTAGTGCCAAACTACCCAGCATGAAGCCTTAGGCTCCCTTGCGGTGTTACGCCGCAACGACATGGCTTGCAAGGCCGAGGCTGTATCCCTAACCGGGTACCTCATCGTGGTGTCGTACCACTGTAACATGAGGAACTCCTCCTCTTTGTAGTGCTGACTACACCCCTCTTTATTTTAATATACAATATTAGGCTAACGGCCTATTTGCGGTGCTACGCCGCTGTGACTTGGCTTGCAAAGCTGAGGCTTTATCCTATGCTTGGGAAGCACCCCACATATAAGAACCTCATTATTGAGTCACCCCACTGTAGTATGGAGTTTCACTCCTTGTAGTGCTGCTCTACCGTGCTTCATGTAAAGCACACCAGGCATTCACTCTGCCTGAGAACTCATTAAGGCAATTAAGCCAACCTTTCCACAGGAACCGTTTTTCGCATAAAATAACAGTAGACAACAGTGGTTATAGGTCCGTAACCTCTCCATGCCCAATAGAACATGTACCCACCGTTCCTGATATTCGCCGATTAGTGGTCCTTTCTTGAACCAAAAGCTAGATGCCTAGTAGATAAATCTTTGAACTATTAGCATAAAACTTTATGGTAGGAATATAATAATACAATATCAGAATGCCTTTAAGTCCAATTTATAAGTTGTGTCATCGACCAGGTGGCGCTTGAGGCCCTTGATGAACGGATCTGCCAGGTTCTCCTGACTCCTAACATCAATCACTGCAATAACACCTCTCTTAATAAGATCGTGTACTGTCCTATGATTCAACCGCATAGTCCTTTTCTTCTCGTTGAAGAGGTCATTTGATGCCACCGTCGCAGTCGCCTGGTTGTCGCAGTATATCGATATCGCCGGTATTTGTGCCCCAACCACTGGAAGATCATACATGAGCTCCCGAAGCCATTATGCTTCCTCGGCTGCGGTATCAAGTGCAAAGAACTCAGATTCCATGGATGACCGCGAGAGCATAGTCTGCTTCTTCGACTTCCATGATATAGTAGCTCCACCCATTATGAAAATGAATCCACCTGTGGACCTCTCGCTCTCTACCTCTGAGCACCAGCTGGCATCACTGAAGCCTTTCACTACCGGTGGATGTCCGCTGTAGTACAGTGCATATGTCTGAGTCTTCTTGAGATATCTCATAACCCGTTTTACAGTTTTCCAGTGTTCAGCACCTGGGTTGCTCGTGAAACGACTCAGCATTCCCACGGCGAAAGCTATGTCATGCCTTGTGGCAGTAGTAGCATACATCAAACTTCCGATTACGCTTGCATACTCCAGATGTCTGACGCTTTTCCCTGAATTAGGCTTCAGCTTCAGATCATACATGTACGGGGTATCGATCCCTTGAAGATTTTGATACCCATAACGAGTGATCATTTTCTCAATATAATGAGACTGTGACAGCGCTAGTCCAGTGTCTGTCCGGATGATCATGATCCCTAAGATCATATCAGCTTCCCCCAAGTCCATCATACTAAACTTGCTTGAGATGAATTTCTTTATCTCTATGACACAGCTAATATCCGTACCTAGGATAAGCATGTCGTCCACGTACAGATAAACGATCACACCTCTTCCATCAGCGAACTTCGTGTAAACACACTTGTCCGTATCGCTGACCATGTAGCCATTTGACCTTATAACTTTGTCAAATTTTTCATGCCACTTCTTGGGAGCCTGTTTAAGACCGTACAAAGATTTCACCAACTTGCAGACTTTGTGTTCAAGACCCCTGATGACAAATCCCTCTGGCTGTTGCACGTAAATCTCTTCTGTCAGCTCGCCATTTAGGAAAGCCGTATTCACATCCATCTGATGTATCACCATCTTATGTATTGCTGCAAGAGCAATTAACATTCTGATGGTGGTCATCCGGGCTACTGGAGCATACGTGTCAAAATAGTCAATCCCTTGCTTCTGAGAAAACCCCTTGGCTACTAACCTAGCCTTAAACTTGTCAATAGTTTCGTCTGCATTCATCTTCTTCTTGAAGATCTATTTGTATCTGATGGGTTTCGCTCCTTCAGAAAGATCAACCAAGACCCAAGTGTTATTTGAGGTGATAGAATCAAATTTACTGTCAATCGCCTCCTTCCAGAAAACCACGTCTCTGGTCTTCATCGCCTCATCATAGGTAAGCGGATCTGTTCACATGATAGGTGACAAAGTCACTTCCGAAGTCCTTCGGCCTCCTCACTCGCTTCGTTGACGGCTCAGCGAGATCTGGTTCAACCGTTGTTTTAACAACAACATCTTCTTGGACCACATCTTTATTGAAGACCTGCACACCCTCATTATTCTTCGAAATATTCGCAAGAACAATATTTTTGTGCCTTACAAAATTGTCTTCAAAATATTCTGCGTCGCGAGATTCAGTGATATGATTTGACTCAATATCAAGAAATCTCCGAGCATTACTCTTCTCGGCATACCCCAAGAAGATCGTCTTTGTAGTCCTTGTCCCAAGCTTCTGAATTTTCAGATCTGGAAGCTTGACATATGCCAGACACCCCCACACTCGAATGACATTCAAGTTAGGTCTGACCTTGAACCAGAGTTTATAAGGAGTAACGTCAGAAGTTGCATGAGGCACTCTATTTAGAATAAAAGTGGCCGTCAATGCAGCTTCTCCCCAGTAGCACTTAGGAAGATCCGCAGTCAACAACATTGAGTTAATCATTTCTGTTAACGTTCTGTTCTTTCTTTCTGCTATTCCATTTGATTGAGGAGAGTACGGAGCCATAATCTCATTGATAATTCCATGTTCTTTGCAGAATGATACGAATTCATGAGACCTGTACTCCCCACCTCAATCACTTCTTATTCTTTTGAGTTGTTGTCCAATCTGTCGCTCAGCTTCGGCTCTGAACTCCTTGAACTTCTCGAATGCTTCGTCTTTAGCCTTCCGCAAGTAGTCGAACGCATACTTTGAGAAGCCATCGATGAAGGTTATGAAATACTTCATCCCGGCCTTTGTAGAGAACTGTTTGAAGTCACAGATATCGGAGTGTACCAACTCCAGAAGATCTGTACTTCGATTAACCCGAGGAAAGGGTTTCCTTGTGATCTTTGTTTGTGCACAAACTTCATATTTCTCTACCTTACCCCCACACTTGGAGATAAGTCATAGACTAGACATTCTGTTTATTCGTTTACAATGAACATGTCCTAGCCTATTATGCCACAACTCAAAAGTATAAGCAGAAGGAGTGATTTCATTAATCACATTAATTACATTGGACTGATTTACAAGCTGAATTTTGAACATTTTTTCGGTATAAAAAGCTTTCCCGAAATATGTTCCCTTGATAGACATCACCATCTGACCGGCATTGATGTCCATCCTGAGGCCTGCTTTGCAGAGTAGGCCTCCTGAGATCAGATTCTTGGCGATAGTAGGTACGTGCTTCACGCCTTGAAGCATCAGAGACTTCCCCGAAGTCAGCTTCAACACCACCGTCCCGATCCCGAGCACTTCAGCTTGTGCCTGGTTCGCCATTATAACCACTTCAGAAATAGGTGTATAGATGGTGAACCACTCCTTACTGGAGCAGACATGGCAGGAGGCTCCAGTGTCTACCCACCAGTCAGAGTCAGTCCTTACCGTATCAACCTGCGCAATCATAGCAACAACGTCAGTGATCATAGATACCTTACTAGGCTCTCCTTGCTCTGATTGCTTAGTCTTTGCTTTGCATTCATTCTTGAAGTGGCCCTTCTTGCCACACTTGAAACAAGGCATCTGAGACTTTGCCTTCTTTCGCTTGAAGGAAGTCCCCTTCACGTTCAGATTGTTAGGGTCCTTCTTCTTGCTGTCGAAAGCCGTCTGCTTTCCCTTTGGTTCCTTGGTATGAACCAGATTGGCGTTAGCCAATTGCTTGGACAGTGCGTACACCTTCAGTTGAGCCCGCATCTGGTCCTCATCATAGATTTCCTGCAAGAGATCTTCAAGGCTGATCTCAAGCTTCTTCCTATGCATATTTGCATAGAACTTACTCCACCCAGCGGGGAGCTTTGAGACAATTCCTCCAACAACAAACTTGTCAGGGAGGGGCATCGTCTCGTCTTCCAACTTCTGTCACAGCTTCAGAAATTCTTTTACCTGCGGCAACATGGACTTCTCGTCCTCAAAGAGCCATTTGTGATATTTTTCAACCACAAATATCTTGCTCCTGTTTTTATCTTCTTCGTACAGTTTTTCCACAGACTCCCATATGTCTCTGGCAATTGGTTTCTTACTGTAGGATTCTACTAGGGAATCCTCCATAGCATTCAGGATAAGCAACCTGCAAATGCTATTCTTCCTTCTCCATTTGGCCTGAAGTTTAGTAGCCGCTGTAATGGCGGCAGAAGACCCAGTATCTGGAACAGTAGCTTCCTCTTCAAGAAGCACGTGATCAACGTCTCTAAGTTGAAGAGTGAGATAAACCTTCCTCTTCTAGACTTGATAATGCTCTCCATCAAACTTTTCTAACTTACAGAAGTCAGTATTGAGGAGTGAAGCATTAAAGTTTTCTATCGTAGCAATAAAGTTTTGAGATTGTTAGTGCCGGGGCACAATTTTTCGATAGAAAACTGAGAAAATGAAACAACTGTAAAAACAATGTTTCAAATCAACACTTCAAGGAAGGTGATTCTGAATTACGAGAATCTAAAAAGATTTTGTAATCAACAGCAATCAGATCGTAGTACTTCTAAAAATAAGATACAATCAGAATTACTGGCAGCAACGAAGAAGGTGACTGGCGAAAGATGGAAGAACTCCTGCTGGGGTAAATAATTATCGTTACTCAAAGCTTTATTCGCCCTACACGAACAGCTTCCAGGAACCAGCAAGTTCGTCGGAGAACTTGGAACACTCCTGCTCTTCTGACTCCTCGAATGGATACGAACTCCCGTGCAAAAGCAACGCTGGTGCGGCGCCTTTCCTCTCTCTTTCGAAGGCTGTTGGAATATCAGAACTGTGTTAAAGAACACTTCTGAATTCTCTGTTTACTTGTGCTAACAAAATGCCACATTACGTCTCATGAGCCAATGAGCCCGAGTACGAGTTCGAGTCCGAGTCGCTAAGCCCCTACGGGGCTTAGCTCCCATGGAAATAAATTTTCCAAGAGCAAAAAGCATGAATGCTTTCAATTGTTGATTTAGTCTTTTTCCCATTAGAAAAATAACCCCATATGGCACACCCATGTGCACCTCCACACCACATGTGCATCTCTAAAGAAGCAAAGATAATATATAGAGATACAAGTCCTTTGGTCTAGCCGATGTGGGACTAAAATTTACTTTATAAAAGACCAAATCCCAACAGGCGTTGACACCACCGCCACCGAATCTACAACTAGTACGCAACTTACACAATATTTCATTGACCAGATTGTCCTTCAGATTCATGGGAGTGCTCCTCCTCCCCACCATTAGTCCTTATAGTTTGGATAGATTTTCATGAGTTTTTATATCGGACCTAGTTGGGTCTTCTATTTACTCACTCCTACATTACACATTGTTGTATCGGGCAGTTTGTGTTATTTTTTAAATCTATAAAGTATTGTTTATTTTATCAAATTGGTTATCATGAGATATTATGTTTTGTAGAAGATTTGTTTGCTATCTCTGTGATATTATGTGTTGTTACTATCTTTGTGTTTATATGTTGCTATGTTTTTTTATTTAGTGACGTTTAGCAACGCAGGAAAGATGTTATTAACATGTATCAAAATGTCACTAAAAGTATCAGGACATATTAAAATGTCGCTAATGCTTCGCTAACAAGGAGAAATTATGATAGTTTTAGCACTCCAATTATGTCGCTAATTTTGAATAAAAATGTCGATGTCACTTGCAAATACGTCGGAAACATATTGGCATGGCAGAATTTGCCATGTCAATAGTAATATTGCCAAAACTAAATATTACATCGCTAACTTAGTCGATGTTTTGGCGACAAACAATGATTAATTATGCGTCATTGAATTGACAACAAAACAAGTTATAATATGCCACTAACCGTTGTACCAATTTAGCAACGTTGGCGACGTCACTACTTTTGTCTGTATTGTGATGTTTAACGACGCACTTCTGGTCCGTGACCAGTCAATATATGGCCCATTGATGGAGTCACTAACGATGTTTAGCGGCAAAATTTTATGATTAGCAACATTTTTTGGTGTCGCTAATTTTACTTATTTTGGTACTGTCAACAGACTTGTCTAGGCCCGGACTTTCCCCCCTATGGGTCCTCCTATAACAGTTTTCAATACTTCAATGATTCATCACGAAAAAGTTCATGTATGCAATAGAATTTAAGGGTCCAATTTGATTTTTGTTGGAAGATGGTTGGAAATAAAATAATCTCCAACTCCATTTATTGTAATGACTACTTCACTTGATATTTGATGTATCCTCATTCTCATTGGTATGTAAAGGCTTATAGAAGCTATGCCATGTACACCAAGCATCTTATCTACCATGAGTACAACTAATTCTCGAATCATATAAATTAGGTATATTTTGTATTTCTTCAAAAAGATGAAAACATCACAAAGATACAATAAGCCCAACAACATCTATCGATGCCCCGAATACAGTCTATCGTCACCTTTAATAGCCCTTTTGAACACGTTTTTACACACACTAACAGCCTATAGGCCTCCTCTCATGGCAGTTTTGATGAAAAATTCCCACTGTCCCAAAATATATCCAAATATTTGTGGTCTTAATCCCTTAGATAAAACCTACCATCATTGCTTGTGTCCTTTGATCTTGATCTAAAGATGTTTTATATATCAAACTTTAGTAGATATCATTTCTTAGACAATCAATCTGCTCTCTTCTTATATGAAGTTTCTGTTGGAGAATGCTAGAAGAGCCACGACTATACTTGCTGCTATGTAGTGAAGGAAATGGCGCACGTGAACAATCTTTAACAAAGTGGAAGAAAGCTAAAGATGAAAACATTATCTTTTTTAATAAAAACTTGTGTTTCATTTAGGCTGTACACATCCCTCCTTCAACCCTTATATAGGAATAGTTCAAAAGGTCCTATTCTAGCTAGCAATAGTTCTATAGACTAGCCAGCACTATAGACTAGTTCAAATAGTTAAAAACATTTGAATTATTTCTTACACGTCCCCTTAATTCAAACATATCTTACTACTCTCATTGACGTTCTAAATTATTAAACTGGTCCTCTGTTAGAGCCTTTGTGAACGTGTCAGGTACTTGGTTATTGGTGTTGCAGTGCTTAACTCAACTTCTCCTTTGTACACTATATGCTTGGTTCTTTCTTGATGGACATGATTTTAGACATTGCAATAGTCGATTTGTTGTCGTAATAAATTGTAGATGCTCTAGCTTGACGAAAACCCAAATATTCTAGAATCTTTCGCATCCAAATTGGTTAACAAATATTCGAAGATGATGCAATATACTTTGTGTCTGATGAATATAATGCAGTTGTTTCCTGCTTCTTTGACATCCAACAAACAACTGCAGATCCAATACTAAACACAAATACACTGGTTCTTGTCAAGTCGTCCATTGAACTTGCACAATCACTATCACAATAGCCATTCAAATTTAATTTAGTCAAACTAGAATACCAAATGCCATAACCAACGTTCCACGAATATATCATAAAATCAGTTTGACAGGACCAAGATGATGTTTTGTAGGACTATGCAAAAACCTCGATACCAAACTGACCGAAAACTTGATGTGAGGACAACTAAGATTCAAGTACATATGTCCACCAACGATGCTTCGGAAATACTTGGGATCAACATTTTCAGTTCCATCTACAACACATAACTTCTCACATGCATTCATTGGTGTGTTATAAACCTTGCAATTCATTATTTGGTATTTTTTTTAGAAGATCATATGTATTTTGTGTGTGATAAGAATATACCTTCTTCATTTTTCTTAATTTCCAAACCCAATAAGTAATGTAAAAGACCTAAGTCGGTTATTTCAAATTTATTCTTCATTTGCATTTTGAATTCATCAATCATGGTCTTTTAGGTATCAGTGTACATAATGTCATCAACGTAAAGACATACAATGGGAATGTCCTTACCATTTCTCTTCAAATAAAGTGTTAATTCACTATGGCTTCTTTGAAAACTATTTTGACAAAAACATCCATCTATTTCGCTATATCAAGCTCTTGATGCATGTTTTAGTCCATAAAGCGCTTTCTTTAGCTTATAGACATCTTCCACTTTTCCTTACACAACAAAACCTTTTGGTTGATTAACAAATACATCTTATAATAAAACATTATTAAAAAAATACAGATTTAACATCAAACTGATAAACAAGGCATTTCATTTCTGCAGCAACTGCCAAAACAATTCTAATGGCTTCTAATTTAGCAAAATGTGAAAATATTTCATAAAAATCTATATCTGGTTGCTGAGCTACCCTTTGGCAACAAGCCTCAACTTGTACTTGTGTATGCTGCCATAACTTATAGCTTTGTTTTGAAGATCCATTTCAGCCCAATTGACTTTTTATCTTGTGTTAAATCCACCAACTCCCATGTGTTATTTCTCCATATAATGATCTCATTCAACTGTTTGAGTTGCCTATTCATAAGAAGTAGGTTCTGCACACTACTAAAATAACCCCTTTTAGCGACGTCCGAATACGTCGCTAAAAAGGAAAATCCGTCGCTAATTTCTATTAGCGACGTATTTAGCGACGAAAATTGGATGTTGCGTATAGGCTTGTCGCAGATCACAATTTCGTCGCAATTCGTCGCTAGTTGCAACGTCACGTTAGTGTTGCTAGACGTCGCAACATTAGCGACAGATAGCGACATCATCATACGTCGCCACTATAGCGACGTAGGGCGACCACTTAGCGATGCCGTCAACTTTATATATGATGACATGGCATGGCAGCCACGTCAGCATTTTAGCGACGCCTAGCGACAACTTTAGCGACGTCAGCTCTCAGGTGGTCATATGCAACGTCAGTAGTATAGCGACGTATAGCGACGTTACATCACTATTTGGTGACGTATAGCGACGTGTTCTCTACGTCGCAGAACGTTGCTATACGTCGCAGATGTTATAAAAAAATAAAAAAATTGGTATTTTTGTTATGTTGTGTGTCTGTGTTTACAGTGTGTGTGAAGTGCAGTATTCGAACCATCGACAGTTTCGCTTACTGTTCTATATTTTATCTTGGATAGAAAGAGCAACAGTTCAGGGTTCAGTACTTCTCAGAGCTTCCTCTTCACGTCCTTCACCTTCTCGGGATCCTTTACGACGTCCCGAGAAAGTGAAGGACGTGAAAATGAAGCTCTCAGAAGTACACCCTAAACTGTTGCTCTTTCTATCCAAGATAAAACATACAACAGTAATCGAAACTGTCGATGGTTCCGAACACTGTATTTCACATTCACTGTAAACACAGACACACATCATCACAAAAATATACATTATATTTTTTTTAAAATTTGGGCAGCACCTCCTTTGTATATCAGATCATCGCTTATAACCCAGTGTAGGTATATTTTTCATCCCCGTCGTAGATATCATCACAATTAACAGTCTCCCATCATAACAGTCTATAACTAATAGATGAATAACAGTCTCCCATCATAACACTCTACAACTAAATATCATACATGTACTCAATAAAAATACCAACAAATTAAATATCACCAACATACATGTCCAACAAATATACATGTCCAACAGAGTCAAATAATATTCAAAATCAGTGTACAGAACGGTGAATGGGCCCATAGGGCCAATAAATAAAAAGATGATAAAAAAATCTACTGGATCACTGAGGACCCCTGTCGTGCATATGGGATAGCATGTACTCATACTGCCCACCAGTCCGAACTTGTTGTTCCCCGTTTAGGATAACTTGTGAAGTACACGAGCTGAGCCTGACTTAATAGGACAAATAGTTCATAGGCTTGATATCGACGCCGATAGTTTATATCAACAAGACCGTGCTTGTCTACTTTCCAACCTTGACCTTCAATCGGATCGAACCAATCACACCTGAATAACACAAACTTAGCATGCTCTATTCCATAATTATATGTCAGCTCCACGATCTCCCGTAGCACGCCATAGAAATCGTTGCCCGCATCAACATCTTTGTTGTAGCACCCAGTTTCTAAAATAAGGGTAATTTTGAAATTTTATAATTATAAGCATTTCATAATGATATTTAAAACATGTTATGACTTTTAATGATTTTTAGTTAATTTAAAACTATTTAAAATCACGACTTGTGATTTTGATGACTCACTAGTGTAACTCTAGTGTTTGCTGAGCCTAGAGACTAACCATGACCAAGGGAGCCTAGTCATGTGATTAGGATGACTAATTATAACTTTTTAGCCTAGGGGTATTTTGGTCATTTTGACAATTTTGTAAAATTGTAAATTGTATTAATTAAATATTGTGCTAATCTATTTGTTAGGACTTGACCTAGAATTTGAGCCTAATCTAGATGGTAGTCATGACCATAGAGGCTAAGTTAGATGGTTTCAACTAAGTAATTAAATTAGGTTAATATCTAGATATTTTGTTAATAGGATATTTTAGGCTAAAGGTTAAGAATGATTTCTTTAATTGTGAGCCATTAGATTGCCTAGGAATTGTTGGAGAGGCCTTGACCACTCATCCCAAACCCTAACCCTAACCTAATGACAACCATCACATCCCCACCCCCTCTATAAATACAACACATTAATCATTTGCATATTTTTTAATCATTTAAATTGCCTCTTTTAGTGTTCTTCCTCAACTCCTCCCCAAATATCCAAAACAAGTCCAAATTGAGCCTAGTCTTTTGCATTGGACTCCCCTACAGTAGAGGGTACCATTTGTGGGTAGCTAGCAAGGATTCGGAGGCTCGGGATCGTCGCAAGATCGAAGGAAGCCCTCATTCAATAGGCTTGAAATTGAGGTTTCACCCTCAATAGGTAAAATCCTACAAAACCTATTAAATTCTAGTTTTCTTCCCATGGATGCATTCATTTAGGGTTCCCCTAGGTGTAGCCCAAGTTTGGTAGGAATTCGTGTCCATTTCGTGTCCGTATCGGACACGTATCGGTGTTTAAAATAGGGTGTTCGATGAAATGTTTGAATGGAATAAATTTAACTAATTTTGAAAACTAATTAAACAAAATTGTAGCCCTATACATATACTTTAATTTTCGTGAAGACTGAGCTAGGTTTCGTGTCGTGTCCGTGTCTAAAACAGACACGAACGCGCTGCACGACACTCTCGTGCACTGTCCTGCTACTGGACACGTCGTGTGCGCTGCACACGACACGTTTGGACACGAAATTTTAGGGGAAGGTCGGGGACATGACTGACATCACACCCGTAAAATTTCATGCCACCTCGATTTGTGTGTACGAAGAAAACGCGATCGCACTGATTTTGAACTAACTGTGCACACACAGAAATAGCCACTGATACGCGTTCCAAACGCGGACACGGGGACACTTGGCCATGACTCAGGTATCTAGACACGAAGCCCTAGACCTCAGCTACCTATACACGTGTTCACGAGACCTATGGACACTTGTGTCGTGTCCACGAGACACTGGCACGCACGCACGAGGCTGTGTTTCACTGTTTTTCTGAATGCACCAAATTTCACTGTTTTGACACGTTCATGTCCAGTTTTTGGACACGAGTACAACCCCTTCTGACACGAGTTATGATGGCTCACCTCTGTTTCGAGTTAGTTTGGGTTTTCAAATTGATTTGGGTTTCAAATTCTAGGAGTTGACAGTGAACTGTGAAGTTCACTGATACTCAAGTTCCAGTTTGGGTTTTCAGAAATTAAATTCCTGTTAAAGCTAAATTCGAATGATAATTTTCATGTTTTAATCATCTATGCATGTGTATTAGGCTATGTAATGTTGGTTAGTGACTGATCCTAGGTTCTTAGATTTCGAAATCAGTTTTTTGGAGGTTGAACAAATTGTTAACTATTATAGGAATGTTAAAAACTGAATTGTTCATATCAAGAGAAAACTGAGTTATGGTTCATTTGAAAAACCTGAAAATCCATAGGGGAGGCTGAACTCATTTCAAAAACCTGAGAACACAATGGGTAAGCTGTGATTACCATTGTGTAAAACCTGAAATTTAGGTTTCAATCCTTTGAACAAAAACTGAAAACTGGGATAAATACAAAACCTAAAAACTGAGATTAGGGTATTACATTTGTGTTGGATGGATACTCATGTGTTGAGGTGAAATTGGTTGGTGAGTGATAAGGTTGAATTTAGTTTGATTTCTGAAATTAATGTGATATTAACTTAGGATTGAATACCTGAGCATATATGAATAGTTTTCCTTTCATCTTCAAACTGAGATTTGGGTGTAATAGGTAAAGTGGTTTTGATTTGAAATCATCAAAACTGAGTTTGATTGTTATGCTATGTTTTATGGACTACCAACTGAGATGTTGTACCCCACCTGACCATTAAAACCCTTCTCTATACACACACAAACTGGGAACATGTGACTGAGATACATGTATATGCATACACCCTAACCCACAAGCCCACATCCCACACACACACACCCTCTCTTTCCCTCACTCTCTTTCACCACATACACATGTAAACCCCTCAATCCCCTCTCTATCTCTCTAGGTATAAATACCTATGTAAATATATATGTATGTATGTAAACTATGAATGTAGGTAAATATATATTGATATATAATATTGATATTGATATGAGGTATTGATATTTATATATGATATTGATATGAGATATTGATATTTATATATGATATTGATATGAGATATTGATATTTATATATGATATTGATATGAGATATTGATATTGATATATGATATTGATATGAGATATTAATATTGATATATGATATTGATATGAGATATTGATATTGATATATGATATTGATATGAGATATTAATATTGATATATGATATTGAGATATGGCTTGGTATAGGCTTGGCTTGGTGTTGACCTAGTCAGACTAGAGTTGACCTAGATTGGACTATTAGACCTAGTTTGACTTAGAATCATGTAGCTTGCACTGCAGATTTCCATATTGAACATATCTTAACCTGTTTTACTCTAAATAGGACTCTGTGACACCAGTTCGGACATCCATTCATATCAGTCATTCAGGGTGACAGGCGAGTACATTCTCTGATCTTTTCATACTTGTTAGGATTTATATTCTTGCTCTAGAATACCTTACATGATGCTGTCACGTCATTATCACGGATTGGTACTATATGGATCTTGTCATGCGATGTTATCTCCCTCGGGGTGCATCAGATACAGTTGTCATGTGCTTTTCACGAACATCTTGTATTTCATGTACACCGCTTTCATGTATACTCTTGTACAATCTTGTACTCTCATGATCACGTGAGCAAACATGATAAAAACCTCTTGTACAAGGTAACGTAACTTGACTGGATCCTTGTGTATTGATTGGGGAGGGTGAGTAGGAAATAGTTATGTGATCAAAATCCCATCTTGTACAAATTCTTGTGAAATCTTGTGAAATCTTGTATATGTCCTAAACCCGTTTATATAACCATCTCATGCTCTAAATCACATGTTACCTACAGTTCTTACTTATCATATGTATAGATATTTCCAGTTATCAAATCTCTCTCGTTTTCATATATATTTCTTTACAGTCCATGTATCTTACTCTTTGCATGCTTTACATTTCCCAACATGATATGAACTGCGTGAGATGTATTGTGCTCGCTCCTGTCCTGACTGGACCTGTTGAAAATATTACAGATGATGAGGATGACTGCCCTACCTTCTATGGGGCACAGGAGGGTGACCTTCAGGAGCCCGAGGAGCACCTAGCTCAGTAGATGGTGCCTAGCCTAGTCTAGTCTAGTCTAGTATTTACAGCTTTCAGTTTGTATCGGATTGTTCCGATTGTTAGTTGAGACTTAGTTATATTTCAGAACTTGTATTATTTGTGTTGGACATCTATTTGTGTGGTGTGATAACTCTTTTATATATTCAGTTCCTTTCTTTTATCTGATTCATATCGTGCTCTATCTTTCCTAGACTTGTGATTGAGATATAGAGTTGAGATGTTATATTATACCTCCGTGCGGAGATGATAAGTTTATATCATTTTGTTGTTAGATGTTATAGACGAACTATACAGCGTTCTACCGCCGATACTGCGGCGTAGGCTGGACGTACCCACGTTCTCGTGCCCTTCCTCAGGGTGCGGGTCGTGACACGTTTTTGTGGTGGCCCATGCAGGTCAGAGTCGCAACTAGTGCGATTTCGTAGTGGTGCTCGACTTTGAGTGCTGCTACGAGCCTGCTGTTAGGATATAGGGATAGGCAGTATAAAGAGTTACTCAATCACATTTTAGGAAAAACTCTGATCTTTTGATTGCCATGACAACTCTTCTTGTAACTGAATTTAATTGTCCTTCCTTGATTTTCCTTATCATGTGCCATATTGATCTCCTTGTTTCAATCTGTCCTCAGGATGCCGCTTACTCGTTCTCAGGCAGCAGGGCCTAGTACAGTTCCAGAGAGGTCAGATCCGGGAGGTCTTCCACCTCCGGCTACGGGAGTAGCAGCTGAGGGAGCTGCCACCACAGTTCCTGCCCTTCAGGCAGGAGTAGCAGCGACTGTTCCAGGAGGTCTTCTACCTCCAGCTGCGGGACCATCCATAGTTATTCCCGAGACTTTTCTACCGACACCTCCGCTACCGACAGATACGCAGCAGATGATGGCCCTTATACTGCAGATGATGCAGACCCAGAGGGCCCAGGCAGAGGCACAGCAGCATCAGGCTGACGCATCCCACCGTCAGACAGAGGTTCTACGACAGAGTATGGAGAACTCACATCAGCTTGTACTGACAGCAATGGAGAGAGGGGCACCGGGTACGGTGCAGGGCCCTACTGGCCAGCAGCCGCACCAGCAGCAGTCCAGGCCGGGGACAGTATTGGACTTCAGGAAGATGAGCTCCAGGGACTTCACAGGCACGGAGGGCATCCTCTATGCAGACGACTGGCTGGAGGATGTACAGCGGAGCATGGAGCTGGCAGAGCTTCCTAGAGCGCTTTGGGTTTCGGCCGCAGCCAGCCGATTCTTCGACATTGCGCTGACATGGTACCGCACGGATCCTCGTGCATCGGTGAGAGGGCTGACTTGGGAGAACTTCCGGAAGCTCTTCAAGGAGAAGTTCTTCCCGGACGTGGCTCTTACAGCATTGGAGGGCCAGTTCGTGGGTCTAGTACAGGGGAACTCGTCGGTGGACGAGTATGCAGCTGAGTTCTTCCGCCTTAGCAGGTTCGCTCCCGATATGATCCAGGGTGAGGGGCAGAAGGCTCGTAAGTTCCGTAGGGGACTTATTCATGCAGTGCGCACCCGCACCTCGGGACGCCGTGACGCGACGTTCGATCAGATATTGATGGACGCACAGATTGCAGAGGAGGACTTCGGCCTCAAGCCGAAGAGGGGCAGTGATACCTTAGGGGCTAGTTCTAGTGCAGGGCCAGCCAAGCGCCCTCACATACAGCAGAGGCCAGTTCAGCAGCCGTTTCAGGGCCAGGGACATGTACTTCACCAGCAGGCACCCAGGCAGCAACAGCACCCTATGTGTAACTTCTGCAAGAAGCAAGGTCACGGATGGGACAACTGCAGGAAGAGGCAGGGCCTGTGTTTGCTTTGTGGTTCGGCAGAGCATCAGTTGAGGGAGTGTCCCAAGAACTTGGCACGATCGACTCAGACAGTAGCAGGAGCTAGAGCTCCGACAGGGCAGCAGACGGGACCACCGTTGCAGACTCAGCAGCAGAGGTTTGCCCAGCATCAGCAACAGGCCAAGGGAGGCCAGCAGGGGCGAGCTTTCGCCATGGCAGTCGAGGACGCACAGGCAGAGGGAGAGCTGATTGCAGGTTCCAATCTTTTCGATTCTATTTCCGCATTTGCCCCCTTATAAATGTCTTGAAATTCGATTCTATCCGTACCTGGTAGTTGATAAATTCTGTTCGAATAGTTTATTGTGATTTATTTTCTTCTGAGATAAGTCGTATGGGCTAGGTCGTCTCGATTATGGGATCTAGAGTCTTCTATAGTCATGATAGCTGGCATAGTGAGGACACATAGTCAGATTTTGGACGTACTTCTCGGGTGTGGGAAATTAAGGTTTTCGCGGCCAAGCATGCGGCAATGCGAAAATTTTAAATACCATGATTCTAGAGGTATGTACCATAGTCAAGGACTCTGTGAATATCATAGCCTTGCTCACTAGCATGACGAAGATTTCGAGTATCATGATTTTTGACAGACGCATATGATTATCGGACTGTATGTTGAGACTGTGATTATTGTTGGGGGTTTGACCTAGAAGGAATACGACCATCTTAATTTCGAGGACGAAATTCTTCTAAGGAGGGTAGACTTGTAGCATCCAGTTTCTAAAATAAGGGTAATTTTGAAATTTTATAATTATAAGCATTTCATAATGATATTTAAAACATGTTATGACTTTTAGTGATTTTTAGTTAATTTAAAACTATTTAAAATCACGACTTGTGATTTTGATGACTCACTAGTGTAACTCTAGTGTTTGCTGAGCCTAGAGACTAACCATGACCAAGGGAGCCTAGTCATGTGATTAGGATGACTAATTATAACTTTTTAGCCTAGGGGTATTTTGGTCATTTTGACAATTTTGTAAAATTGTAAATTGTATTAATTAAATATTGTGCTAATCTATTTGTTAGGACTTGACCTAGAATTTGAGCCTAATCTAGATGGTAGTCATGACCATAGAGGCTAAGTTAGATGGTTTCAACTAAGTAATTAAATTAGGTTAATATCTAGATATTTTGTTAATAGGATATTTTAGGCTAAAGGTTAAGAATGATTTCTTTAATTGTGAGCCATTAGATTGCCTAGGAATTGTTGGAGAGGCCTTGACCACTCATCCCAAACCCTAACCCTAACCTAATGACAGCCATCACATCCCTACCCCCTCTATAAATACAACACATTAATCATTTGCATATTTTTTAATCATTTAAATTGCCTCTTTTAGTGTTCTTCCTCAACTCCTCCCCAAATATCCAAAACAAGTCCAAATTGAGCCTAGTCTTTTGCATTGGACTCCCCTACAGTAGAGGGTACCATTTGTGGGTAGCTAGCAAGGATTCGGAGGCTCGGGATCGTCGCAAGATCGAAGGAAGCCCTCATTCAATAGGCTTGAAATTGAGGTTTCACCCTCAATAGGTAAAACCCTACAAAACCTATTAAATTCTAGTTTTCTTCCCATGGATGCATTCATTTAGGGTTCCCCTAGGTGTAGCCCAAGTTTGGTAGGAATTCGTGTCCATTTCGTGTCCGTATCGGACACGTATCGGTGTTTAAAATAGGGTGTTCGATGAAATGTTTGAATGGAATAAATTTAACTAATTTTGAAAACTAATTAAACAAAATTGTAGCCCTATACATATACTTTAATTTTCGTGAAGACTGAGCTAGGTTTCGTGTCGTGTCCGTGTCTAAAACAGACACGAACGCGCTGCACGACACTCTCGTGCACTGTCCTGCTACTGGACACGTCGTGTGCGCTGCACACGACACGTTTGGACACGAAATTTTAGGGGAAGGTCGGGGACATGACTGACATCACACCCGTAAAATTTCATGCCACCTCGATTTGTGTGTACGAAGAAAACACGATCGCACTGATTTTGAACTAACTGTGCACACACAGAAATAGCCACTGATACGCGTTCCAAACGCGGACACGGGGACACTTGGCCATGACTCAGGTATCTAGACACGAAGCCCTAGACCTCAGCTACCTATACACGTGTTCACGAGACCTATGGACACTTGTGTCGTGTCCACGAGACACTGGCACGCACGCACGAGGCTGTGTTTCACTGTTTTTCTGAATGCACCACATTTCACTGTTTTGACACGTTCGTGTCCAGTTTTTGGACACGAGTACAACCCCTTCTGACACGAGTTATGATGGCTCACCTCTGTTTCGAGTTAGTTTGGGTTTTCAAATTGATTTGGGTTTCAAATTCTAGGAGTTGACAGTGAACTGTGAAGTTCACTGATACTCAAGTTCCAGTTTGGGTTTTCAGAAATTAAATTCCTGTTAAAGCTAAATTCGAATGATAATTTTCATGTTTTAATCATCTATGCATGTGTATTAGGCTATGTAATGTTGGTTAGTGACTGATCCTAGGTTCTTAGATTTCGAAATCAGTTTTTTGGAGGTTGAACAAATTGTTAACTATTATAGGAATGCTAAAAACTGAATTGTTCATATCAAGAGAAAACTGAGTTATGGTTCATTTGAAAAACCTGAAAATCCATAGGGGAGGCTGAACTCATTTCAAAAACCTGAGAACACAATGGGTAAGCTGTGATTACCATTGTGTAAAACCTGAAATTTAGGTTTCAATCCTTTGAACAAAAACTGAAAACTGGGATAAATACAAAACCTAAAAACTGAGATTAGGGTATTACATTTGTGTTGGATGGATACTCATGTGTTGAGGTGAAATTGGTTGGTGAGTGATAAGGTTGAATTTAGTTTGATTTCTGAAATTAATGTGATATTAACTTAGGATTGAATACCTGAGCATATATGAATAGTTTTCCTTTCATCTTCAAACTGAGATTTGGGTGTAATAGGTAAAGTGGTTTTGATTTGAAATCATCAAAACTGAGTTTGATTGTTATGCTATGTTTTATGGACTACCAACTGAGATGTTGTACCCCACCTGACCATTAAAACCCTTCTCTATACACACACAAACTGGGAACATGTGACTGAGATACATGTATATGCATACACCCTAACCCACAAGCCCACATCCCACACACACACACCCTCTCTTTCCCTCACTCTCTTTCACCACATACACATGTAAACCCCTCAATCCCCTCTCTATCTCTCTAGGTATAAATACCTATGTAAATATATATGTATGTATGTAAACTATGAATGTAGGTAAATATATATTGATATATGATATTGATATTGATATGAGGTATTGATATTTATATATGATATTGATATGAGATATTGATATTTATATATGATATTGATATGAGATATTGATATTTATATATGATATTGATATGAGATATTGATATTGATATATGATATTGATATGAGATATTAATATTGATATATGATATTGATATGAGATATTGATATTGATATATGATATTGATATGAGATATTAATATTGATATATGATATTGAGATATGGCTTGGTATAGGCTTGGCTTGGTGTTGACCTAGTCAGACTAGAGTTGACCTAGATTGGACTATTAGACCTAGTTTGACTTAGAATCATGTAGCTTGCACTGCAGATTTCCATATTGAACATATCTTAACCTGTTTTACTCTAAATAGGACTCTGTGACACCAGTTCGGACATCCATTCATATCAGTCATTCAGGGTGACAGGCGAGTACATTCTCTGATCTTTTCATACTTGTTAGGATTTATATTCTTGCTCTAGAATACCTTACATGATGCTGTCACGTCATTATCACGGATTGGTACTATATGGATCTTGTCATGCGATGTTATCTCCCTCGGGGTGCATCAGATACAGTTGTCATGTGCTTTTCACGAACATCTTGTATTTCATGTACACCGCTTTCATGTATACTCTTGTGCAATCTTGTACTCTCATGATCACGTGAGCAAACATGATAAAAACCTCTTGTACAAGGTAACGTAACTTGACTGGATCCTTGTGTATTGATTGGGGAGGGTGAGTAGGAAATGGTTATGTGATCAAAATCCCATCTTGTACAAATTCTTGTGAAATCTTGTGAAATCTTGTATATGTCCTAAATCCGTTTATATAACCATCTCATGCTCTAAATCACATGTTACCTACAGTTCTTACTTATCATATGTATAGATATTTCCAGTTATCAAATCTCTCTCGTTTTCATATATATTTCTTTACAGTCCATGTATCTTACTCTTTGCATGCTTTACATTTCCCAACATGATATGAACTGCGTGAGATGTATTGTGCTCGCTCCTGTCCTGACTGGACCTGTTGAAAATATTACAGATGATGAGGATGACTGCCCTACCTTCTATGGGGCACAGGAGGGTGACCTTCAGGAGCCCGAGGAGCACCTAGCTCAGTAGATGGTGCCTAGCCAAGTCTAGTCTAGTCTAGTATTTACAGCTTTCAGTTTGTATCGGATTGTTCCGATTGTTAGTTGAGACTTAGTTATATTTCAGAACTTGTATTATTTGTGTTGGACATCTATTTGTGTGGTGTGATAACTCTTTTATATATTCAGTTCCTTTCTTTTATCTGATTCATATCGTGCTCTATCTTTCCTAGACTTGTGATAGAGATATAGAGTTGAGATGTTATATTATACCTCCGTGCGGAGATGATAAGTTTATATTATTTTGTTGTTAGATGTTATAGACGAACTATACAGCGTTCTACCGCCGATACTGCGGCGTAGGCTGACGTACCCACGTTCTCGTGCCCTTCCTCAGGGTGCGGATCGTGACATTTGTAGTTCGAAGATCTGATACACAAACAGTTATTTTTGGTGGAGTCGAGATCCACAAAGTTGTCTCTGATCGGACAAGTTGTTGACTTGAACCTAAACCCATTAACACATTAGCTTGGCCATATTTTTGCAGCATAAATTGTTCCATTGGTTAGCGTTCTAATAGACTCATTCTCAAGTCTTGCGTATGGACGATCGACCTAAATACCACGAAAGAAGTAATTAAGCTCATTCTCAATCAAGTGCATATACAGAAAGGTAATTACAGAGTTCTCAAGTCTTACATATGCACTCAACCATGATGGAAAATAATGCCTCGTTTCTTGTTCTAGTTCTTCTTCTGTTATGTGTGGCCTACTTGACCTCACATCATCATTAAATATGCTGATAACAACATCGTTCAATTAATGTAATAGTATAATAATCAATACTATTAAAATAATGTAGATGTATTAATTACTTACCCCTCCAGTTTCTCTACTTACTCCTCGTTGCAGTTGAGTAATACATACACCTGAGCAGTCCTTAGCTCATCATCGTTCAGATATCTCTTCTTCATTTTATCCGATGGCTTTCCTGGAGCATTGAATACCTTCAGTATTGTATCATTACTTTCATGATCTCCGTCGTCGTTTCTGGAAGCTCTCGTTCTATTAGTTGCAACATGAGGCTTGAAATACATCAAACAAAAGTTTGTAATCTCCTCGAGAACATAGGCTTCACAAATAGAACCCTCGGCCCGTGCCTTATTTTTCACCTTTCTTTTTCGGTGATTCAAATGTCGCTCAAACGGGTACATCCATCGATATTCGACAGGTCCACCAACACGTGCCTCATAGGATAGATGAATCGACAAATGCTCCATAGAGTCGAAGAATCCAGGAGGAAACACCCTCTCTGGCTTGCACAATGTTACCACAATGTCCTTCTCTTGATTTTCTAGACGATCAACGAGAAATTTTTTAGAACAAAGATCCCTGAAGAATATGCTAAGCTCCGTCAATGGATCCCAAACTGCCTGCGGTAAGAATTCCCGAAATGCAGTCGGAATGAAAACGTGACAGTCGTGGCTCTTCATATCCGTCAATTTGTTTTCCTTCGGATCGTCACATCTTCTCAGATTTGACACATATCCGTCTGGAAATTTTAGGTCCTGAATCCACCGACAAAGTCTCACTTTATCCTCCTTGTCCAGCAAGAAAATTGACTTCGGCAGGAACTATTTTTCATTCTGCCCTATCAAATGCAACGCAGGGCGTTTGCATATTTCTTCTAAGTCCAACCTGGCCTTGGGATTGTCTTTCGTTTTTTCCTTTACGTCCATCACAGTATTAATTATGTTATCAAATATATTCTTCTCAATATGCATGACATCAAGATTATGTCTGATCAGATTGGTACTCCAGTATGGCAGATCCCAGAATATGCTCCTCTTTGTCCAGTTATGATCTCTATCAAATCCATCGCACTTGTACCCAGTTGTAGGATCTTCGATAGCACTTGGAAAATCTCTAACCTCCTTCCATATCGTGGCTCCGCACCACCTTGGTGGTGGATCACCCTTCTCTACAACGCCGGCACGGAATGCATTCCTGTTCCTTCTGAACGGATGATCTTTTGGTAGAAATTGCCGATGACAATCAAAGAAGCACGATTTTCCTCCATGTTTCAAGCGGAAAGCCTTACTACGGTCCATGCAATACGGACATGAGAGACGACCATGAGTGCTCCATCCAGATAACATTCCATAGGCCGAAGAGTCGTTGATGGTCCACATAACGGTTGCCTTCATCTGAAAATTCTGCTTCCTGGAAACATCGTACGTATTAGCGCCTACTTCCCATAAATGATTCAACTCATCTATCAAAGGCTGTAAGTACACATCAATGTTCCTCTTGGGATTGTTCGGACCAGGAATTATAACGGTTATAAACATGTACTGAGTCTTCATGCACATCCAAGGCGGTAGGTTATACGGAGTGACAATCACAGGCCAGCACGAATACTGGGATCCCGAAAGACCAAAAAGAGTAAAACCGTCAGAAGATAGCCATAACCTGACATTACGTGGATCTGAAGCAAAATTAGGATACACTCGATCAAAGTGCTTCCACGTTTCTCCATCGGATGGGTGATCCAACACTCCTTCAATCTGTTCTCGCATGTGCCAACTCATATTTTCGGCCGTCTCTTTCACCATAAATAATCTTTGCAACCGCGGCGTTAAAGGCAAGTAGTGCATTGAATCGGTCGGTCTTCTTGTACCGGTAGACCTTCCTGTACAAGTTGTCTTATAGCGATCAGCACCACAAAATCTGCACACATCTGCGTCCTTGTCATCTTTGTAGTACAGCATACACCCATTACGACAAGAATCGATTTTCTCGTATCCCATCCAGAGCAATCTCACCATCCTCTTAGACCGGTAGAAGTCTTTAGGCAACTTAGCATCCGCCGGCAAGATCTCTATAATCAACTCCAACACTCGGTTGTAGCATTCTTACGACATGTTAAAATCTGACTTAATGCTCAACAGTCTTGTAACCACCTCCAACGGTGAATGATCCTGACAACCAGGATACAATGGAGTCCTTGCATTCTCCAGCAACTCTATGACTGTGCAGCATCGACGTTCGGTGCCTCCTCAGGTGCATCATGAACGAAACTAGGCCCCGCAGCGTCGAAAATTATGTTCACGCACCCGTCATCGTATGCATGATTATCTGAAACAAAATTAGGTCCCGCATGTATATACGGCTCAACATAAGGCTCCGGCTCTGATGCTAAAGACACAAGTTCTCCGTGTGCGATCCACTGATAGTAATTAGGCATGAAACCCCTCGAGTACAAATGATATGTCACTTTCACTTCTGGATAATATTTTATATTATGACATTTCACACACAGACACTTAATTTTGGTGCCGTCCAAGTACTGAGGGAACGCCTTAGCAAACTGCAGGAACTGTTGTACTCCCGCTAAATATTCATTCCGCACACCACACATATCATCAGGACGACGATTGTACATCCATGAACGATTCCGCAAGTAGTAATTCATATCCATTTGGAAATAATTCTGCAAAGATGGACACACATTATCCAATAGGCACAAATTCGTATATTATGTCTTATTATGGGGCACACATTAGTAGCGGACAGTTACTAATAACAATGATATGCAATCTAGGTCAAACTAGGTTGTACTAAGTCAAACAAAGTCAAACAAGGTCAAGCTAAGTCAAACAAAGTCAAACAAGGTCAAAGTAGGTCAAGGGTTGACCTATAGTTGACTTTGTCAACTCTTAGTCCAATCTAGGTCAGATGTTGACTCTACTTTGACTTTCAGTCAAAATAGTCAACCTTGGTCAAACAAGGTCGAATTTAAGTCAAATATCATATTTCTAGTCATTACCTACCTAGGTACCATTTATCTTATCGCTATTGGTATCCCAATACCAATACCTTAAGTTGGTACCCTTTACCTTATCGCTATTGGTACCCTTTACCTTATCGCTATTGGTATCCCAATACCAATACCGCGGTAACATGGTTGATACATTAAGGGTCTTTGACAAGATGACATGTTGTGAAAAGATATATCATTATATATAGTTCTTCTACGAATTTTCTTTAACATTACGTAGGAGAACTATAAGGATATATCTGTAAAACCCCTAATTTTTATTTATTTATTTATTTTTATTAGACTTAAAAATAAATTTATACAATTAATGGTTTTATTTATTTATTTATTTTTTTTTGTATGACCCGGTTTAGCCAATTCAGTCCGAACTGGGCCCGGACCAAACCCAAGGCCATGTAGGCACGTGGGAGACCAAAGTGGCCATGTAGACATATTTTATGTACGTAGAAATATTTTCTAAACTATTTTAGAATTTTATGTACAATTTCTAATTATTTAAATATTTGTACAATTAATGGTATTTTATTATTAAATAATAATTTACAACATTGTACGTGTTCCTGGATCCGGATGAGGGTGTGTGGTAAAGTTCACACGTTGGAACAATTTTTATTATTACTAAATTTATTTTGTGAAAATTTAATATACATCTTATTATTGTTAATATTATTTGATATTAATGTGGTATTATTATTGTTGCCTTTTATGGCAATTTAAATTTGTGTATATGTGTAAAAATATATTTTAGATGCATCATTAGATAATATTAAACTTTATTTCAAATTGGTGGAGATTTAATAAACATGTTTACCTATTTAAATATTATTGTTATTTTTAGTTGATTTATTAAGGATTGGATTTATATATATATGTATATATGCTCAAATATATTAAATAATTGGATAGTTGACTTTTAAATGATATTTGAATTTTAAATAGATTTTTGGGTATTTATGGATATATATATTTATTTATAAAGTTTGAAAAGAATTATTAAATGAAAAAGAAAAAGAAAAGAAATGAATAAGAAAAAAGAAAAAGAAAAAGAAAAAGAAAAAAAAATATATTTACCCACCCACCTAAAAGTGGGCGGGCCCCCCCTTGTTACTTGCTGCTAAGAGCAGCAACCTCACGCAGAAGTCAAAAAAAAGTGGGACCCCCTTTAGTTCTAATCTTAATTGTATTAGGTTTTTGTCACAACTTGTCATATATATAACTTTTTCCACAAGCCTCAAAATCCTAGACTTCCAAAACGAAAATTTTAGCAGAACATACCCTCTTCGCCTACGAGTTCGTTTCACCAGCAACGGAGTTGTGTGCACGACGAACGGAGCATCGGAAGTCAGCCCCGCGTCACCCACGGAGCAGTTTTTCCACTCAAGGTACCCTACTTCCCGATGACGTAACTTTCTGCTCGTAACTCCGATTTTCGATCCGTAAAATGTTCTGGAAAGTAGACTTGACCCTCTTCGATATCCCCTAGATGGGTTTTGACATGGCCATCCAACTTGCTCGAAAAATTGAGACGAAGTTAGAGAAAAAACCCACTTTTCTGAATATTAAAAACTGTTTTGAAACACCAACTTGTTGGCCACTTTTCTTGCTGTCCATTAAGCTTTCGTAAAAACTAATTGAAGTTAGTCAAAGACAACATAACCGAGATTGTAACGCACCTTTTAGATTCACTTTTCATCTAGTATGTAGAAAGTTACACGTTGTTAAAGTTTTCCGAAAAACTGTAAATTCTGTTTTCAAAAAGTGGAAAAACACCCGTACGAGGTACGTCCCGACAAACCGGGCGACCCCGTCGCAAACCGAAAGTACCAAAAGGTCCGTATCGAATTTATGGACGTGCGAGAATTGACGGAATTCAAATTGGTTGCGTGTGCGCGACGAATTTGGTCCGTAGCCGTCGCACTTTTGCGTATCGGGCATTTTCGGTATTTTCCAACTATTTGGTGCACACTCATCATATCGCGATGAAACTTGCGCCATTGGACTCAAAATATTTTTCTGGTCCTGTGAGCCAAGTTTGGTCCGATTCTGAGACCGTTGATCGGGACGCTATTTTGGCGGGCCCACAATCCCACTCAACGGGCGATTTGGTGCACAGCCCACCGGAATCCAAAATTGGACATACCGTCGGGTTCGTCTCATCAAAACAAATTCGTAGACATGTAGTTTGGCGACTTTAGAGACCGTAGGTTCTGGCGCGCATTCCGGTGCAAAGCGGGTCCAACGGCGGACATCGTTTTAATCCGAAATTACGATTTTGCCCCTGTTCCAGAATTTAACTTTTAGACAGGCGTTTCCTAGGTATATCTTATATTCCAAACTCGTTCGTGATGTTTATTTCAGCATCTGGAGCTTCTTGTGGATTTTGACTTTTGTGTTGGCGATTCTGATTGTTGGATTTTGCTGCTTCTCGCACCACCCGCAGGCAAGACACCTTGCCTTTACTGTTTAAATTTCTTGCTCAATATCATGCATGTTTTAGTTGTTTTTTTTAAATTATATGTAAATGTAAATTACCATATTTTATACAATTGGCTTAGAGTTAAGGGACTACCGTCAAATTTAGTGTGTCTCATTGACTTGTCACGATTGTACACGAGTTGTGTGTGAGAGTTGTGAGTATCATGTAGGGGTCACTTGCGTGTGGGCTGATCCCCCGTGCGCATGCGTTAGAATATAACTGCTAATAGATTGTGTAGAAGACTTTGGCAGTTATTAAGGATTAAACAGTGTCGTGGAGTCGACACATGTATAGTATCATTAGGGGGAGGGGACAGTTACTAGCGTAGGGGCTACATTTATTTTTACACATATTTTGGGCCGAGGGTGACTCTCATGAGCACTACCTTCTGTCCAGGTCGATAGCGTCTCGGATGAGCGCTACTTGCTGGCCACTTTCTATTACTTGCTTGCGTGAATCCGTTACAGCCCCTGCGTAAACGTTGTCCTCAAAATGCATGTCACATAGAATGGTTAGGAACCTTTACTCATGCATACTTTTCTGTTGAGCTTATTTATTCAGTTTATCGGCATGATATTATGTGTCTTGTTACGTCCCTCTGAGGACCTGGTTTTTCCCCAGGTGTGTGTTCATATTTTCTGCAGGTGCTCTAGCTAAGGCCATTCCTTCCTTCGTGATGACTGCTTTTGGACTTGTCATTGCTTCGCTCGACCAATCACTTTCTTTGTATATTTCTTCTCTATTTAAATTAGTTGGTAGTGGACTTTGTCTCCGCCCAACTATGGTGTACGTGACAAACTCAAAGTTGATTTTATATTATTATTTATCTTTGTGGATGAGATTTAGTGTCTTGGCTTTCTACATTTACAGCTTATGTTTATATATGAGTCGTATATTTACTCGTATGTATACAGCTGGCATGATACGTATCTAGTCTCAATTATTTGGGACTGGGGCGTTACATGTTTTTGTGGTGGCCCATGCAGGTCAAGTTTGTCACTTCGGTTACGTAATTGTACCGATGTGAGCCTGCAACATAGGATTAGAATCTAGGAATCTCATCCATACAGCTTGACCTTTTTCCTTGGCTTCAAATCTCGAACTCTTGTTCGACCTCCTTGAACTGCATCTTGCTTGATTCCTTTCTACCGTCGATTCTTATTTTCGTGCTTAGTGTCAACTAGGAAGATGACTACACTAGTATATGCTCATAGGTCAAACACATGGCTAGAATGGTTATATTGGCAATTGGAATACATATAATACTCTAATGGAGTTAAAAGGTTTTCTTTAAAGTGTGATTTACTTATTAGCAAATTGTAAAATAGGATAAAGAAAGTTTTATTTTTGAGATTTCCAAGTAGTGATCATCAGAGGATTGATATGATTTTATTATGCACAATTGATTTAAGAAATTGTTTGATTTTTAAATTTTGATATATATGATTTTTGGGTTATAGCTATACATCATTAAACAAATATAAAAAAAAATGATTTGCTTTATGAGTTGTGATTTTTGTGTGGTAGATATACATCTTTGAGGAAATATAAAATTTATCTGATGGTCGAGTTTGATATTTATGATTTATTGGATTATAGTTATACGCCTTTGAACAATTATGAATTTGGTTTGAGAATGATCTTCGATTTAAATGTAGCAGTAAAAAAAAAAAAAAAAATTGTACGACTTACGATAGTATGTTTCTTAAATTTCAAATTTTAAGTGGAAGCAACAACTTTTAAATTTTGATTAAAATATTTGGAAGTTATAAAAATAATTTTTGAGAAAGAATTTTAAATTTTAAATTGTGTCCTGTGATTATGATTTACAATTCTATTTAGATTTTGAGTTAAAAGTTTTTGATTAGGATTATCAAAATTGGTAAAAAAAAAAAAAAAAAAAGGTTTTGATGGGAATATTTTTTTATGTTGTCGGTTTATGGTTGATAAGTGCATTAAAATATTGAACTTCAATTTTGAGATTGCTTTTAATATGCTAAGAGTTTTTCTAGAGTTTTTCTGGAGTTGTTTGAAAATTTTGGATTTTTTATTTTATTTTGAGATTTTTGGATTCGTGAATTATGAAACCTTGCTTTAAATAGTTGGATTTTAAGCGTAAAATTTTGAAAAAAAAAAAATAGTTGTAACATAGTAAAAGTTTACTTTGTGATTATTAAAGGAAATTAAATTGTTAGCTATGATTTAATTGAACAGCTTAGAGTAAATACAAATTTAGTAGTTTAAATTTTTATTGAGAAACTTTTTGGAGGAAACTCGAGTTGAAATATTAATTGTAGGCCACAAAGGTAGTCCTAATGAGTTAGAAGTATTCCACACTAATTGCCATGTCACTTATGACCATGATAGTAGTATATACACAAGTGTTGTTAGTCATCTACCCAGCTACGTGACTGTATTTCCACCTCGGCTTACTCGACCTTCCTTCAATTCTAGATCTTTTAATTGCGACCTTCTAACCCATTTGCAATTTGAATAATGATTTAATTGTTCCTTAATTGTATTCATTTAGGATACTATCTTCTCACTAGAACTGTGCCCCTAAATTATTATTTTTACTGGATCCTTTAATTAATTTTATTTCATGCTTTAACTTGATCTTTTTATTTTTGTGCTTTAATTATCACCTCGTGAACTCCCACTTCCTATTTTAGATCTTTTGGCGTCCCTTACCGTGACTTGGATATTTGGAGTACAACACTAGACTTTTCCTTCCAACAAATCTCATGTGTAAGACCTAGACAAGTCCACCTTCATGTAGATATATCATGTCCCACTAAAACACGTCACCTTGTACACTATTTTCATGATATGACCTTCTGTTCAAAATGGCTAAACTATAATCTTTACCATGATACCGATATATTTTTTACCACGGATAAAGATCCAACCTTGACTCAATCCCTAAAACCGATAGGTGAATTTTGTTCTACTTAGTTCCTTAAATGCTTAAATTGTACTCTATCTTGATTGCTTGATCCATTGTCCTATGATACTATTAGTTTAACCCTACTTATCTAGTTTACCAAGCCATAAATGAAGAAATACTGGGACAACTGTATAGGCCCAAACTTCGGGCGAGCCTTGATTTTAAAAGATCTTGGACTATTTTAATTTTCTTCAGCAGTACCTCCCTTGCTCATATTTTGATCTCATGCTGCTTATGTAGCTTCAGTTTTGCAAGCTTATTTCTTTACCAAGCTTGATCATGACATATTTTATTGGGTGCACCCACTAACATATTGTCTAATCAGAACCGGTGCATGATGGTCTGATCAACCTATTGCACTTTGGTTCGCTTATCATATCTTATTCTATGCGGATGGAGACATAGTTAAACCTGCCTTAGAGTCTCATCCGTGACCGCCTTGACAATTCTCTTTTGAATTATTTTTGCCGCCTATGGACCCCGTAATTCGTACTCAATATATAATACCGTCTTTGAAACCTTTGTTGTTCTTGTCTTTTACTTATTTTGGAAAGACAAGGCACTGTACTTGCTAGATAGACTCAAGGTATCATCTTTGGTTGCCCAATCGGTTAATTATACACAAGTGTGGATAGCCACCGATCGACTCATGTGGCCATATCCTTGCCTTTAACTATTCCTCATTTCTCAACCCTAGAATTGTTATCGTGTCCTTCCAATTGTTCTTGAGCACTCGAGAACGATTCTAATCATTCACTTAAATCAAATTCTCAATCGAGGCGATTAGTCTCTAGTTTCTCTCTAGGAACCACTTCTCTCAAATGTCTAAATTATTCTCCTTGTTTCTTTGGTTCGAGTGCTTTGGCGAAATCATTCCGTCGAAGAGTCGACATGGGAACTTGAGGCAGAGGTGAAGGAAAGGTTTCCTTCGTTGTTTGACCTAGGTGGGTTTGTGTTTAAGTTTCGAGGACGAAACTTTTTGTTAGTGTATTAATATGTAATGCCCTGAATTCGTTGCGGAGCACGGTGCGGGCTAGCGGCCGAATGGCCGAGTCGGATGAGAATTGGGGAAACTTTACCAGGATCGCGGGATAATAAATTGAGATCCTTTCCTCGTTATGGATTGGACTCTTTTGAAATGATGCCCAAGATGCAGTGGCGCGCGTCTTGGGGGAAGAGTTCTATATAAGAGTCGCTTGCCCCGAGACCGTTGCCCTGCTGGTTTTCGATGTCGCTTTTGCTGTTGGCTTTTGTGTGCGTTTTCGTGATTGTTTTCGATGAATGTTTTCATGGATTTACTTTCACCGTCTACGTATTTCATATCGAATAACTGAGAGAAAGAGAAGAAGTATGCTGACCAGACGTTGGTGCCAATGCAGGTGCTAACGCGGTGAACCTCGGGTGACGTTGCGTGGAAGACCTCTTTCTCTCGGCAATTCACCAACAAGTGAGTGGCTTTGATCCTTCGACGATCCTTGATCTTCGCGCATAACAATGGTAGACTTGTTATTGCGTTCGGTGCTTAATAAAGATGCCTAGTAATAATACGGGAAAGATAATGAAAGATAAATGATCACATGGCTAGGCTTATGTTGTAAATTGAATGATGCTCGTATGCTATATGAATTGTTTAACAGGTGATGCAAAGACCCAAGTATTGGGCGGTAAGTATATCGGACTTCGGTTCGAAAGAATGAGTTAAACATGAATAGTCCCTTGGTTGGATGAACGAATATACGAGCCTATGGCTCAAAGTAAGATGGGAAAATGGCAAGATGAAATGAGAACTATGAATATGTGTGGAAGATGCTATTATCATGCATGTCGTGTCTCTTATTAGTTAAGTTGCATTGCATGCATGGTCATGGACAACTTGTATACAAGGTAGTTCCTCGAACGGTACTCCGAGGCCACGGAACCGATTCGGCCTAGGAGGAACGCCGTGCTGAAGTAGTAGCACAGTGCTGAAGTAGTAGCACGGTCTTTCGGGAACCTTCCGAATGGGCTAGCTACCCACCGATGAAGGGGAGCCGTCCGACCAAGATGTCCCAGATGGCGTGTAGTCAGTGACCTTCATATAGACAGGTGGCATAGCTAACATTGTCTTATGCAGGCAGAGTAAGTGGTATTCATAAATATGTACAGGGATGGCTATCGACCGTGGGTAAGATTCACCAAATTGGTGATCAATATGAACTGCTTATGTTAGATCAACATGAATTGCTTATGTTTCTAACATCACTGTATGCTCCTTATATTTCTCATCAAATATATGAATTGTTAATGGACCCTAAGGCAAGATAGAAAGAATACAAATCAATAGTGAACATTCATGTAATTTTACTACTGTTGATTTATGGTGAGATTGGTTACGGCCGCTCACCAGTACATATGTGGCAATGTACTGACCCTCGTCTCCACAGGTGCCGGGAACCTAGTGGATAATCATAGACGCTGAAGGCTTGCTGTCCGACTCTTTAGAAGCTTCGTACATCTTGAAGTTTCCACTTGAAGAAGAAGGCATTTTGCTGAAGGTGGTTATTGCTGCATTATTAATAAAGGGATATGATGTATGGAACAAGTTGTATCTCATTTCAATATTTCTGCAAGTTGTAGCCAAGTTTGGCCTTTCATCTCGGCTGTTTGAGAGCCTTATGTTTATGCAATGTAATTTCAAAGATATCAATAAAGAACTTATTTCAGATCATATCTGTGTTGCCAAAACTTCTCTATCATCCGCTGCGAATCTCTATTCAAAATGTCTCTTTTATAAAAGGAACACGAGCACGCCTTGTACAAGTGCAATTCCAGACTTGTACGGCATCACGCCTTAGCGAGGACGAACGATTCGGCGTGAATCTAAGCGGAGGCGAACGATTCCCGAATCGGGGCGTGACAGTTTGGTATCAGAGCACGGCTTTACATCCTTGGGAATTTCTTGGTTTTAAAGATTTCGAAAATGACACAAGCTTTATTGCTTCTCGAACAACTTTGGTTTTAAATGTCCCGAAATGAGATGTTCCATACAATAAGTCCATAAATATATTATGAGACTAACAAGCTCCTCTGTTTTGCAGAGATGACAAAGGCGGGTGCGACAAACAACGCGAGTAGCTCAAGGGTGGTAGCCTCAACCGACCCTATGGAGAGGATGCTGGCTATGATGGAGAGCCAGCAGAGGCAGAACGCGAAGCAATTCGAGGCCCAACAGAAGCAGCTAGATACCCTGCAACAGTTGGTCCGAACAGTGGTGAACAATGGGGCTCAAGGCACTCCAGTCTCCCGAGAGAGCGAACTAGTGGAGGCAGAGGAACCCCCGGCGGCTAAGAAGACCACTGCTGTGGCCGACATAACAAAGTTTAAGAAGATCTGCAGCAAAGAATTCAAAGGGACAGAGGAAGCCACCATTGCTATGGATTGGCTAGTTGAAGTGGAAGACCACCTGGAAGTTTTGGGTATTGTTGGATCTAAGAGGGTCTCGTGTGTGAAACTACTGCTGGTTTCCAACGCACACTACTGGTGGCAAAGTCAGAAAAGAATTCTCGCGGGAGTGAATGGAACAACGAAAATCACTTGGCTGATGTTCCGCGAGGTATTTCTGGCTCAGTACTTCTCTTCGACTGAGCAGCGAGCTAAGGAATTGGAGTTCCAGAAGCTCGAACAGGGGAACATGACGGTGAAGGAGTATGAGGCAGAGTTTTCTAGACTGTCTCAGTATGCGATCACGAAGTTTACTGACGAAGCATCTAAGGCTCGTCGGTTTGAGCAGGGCTTGAGGCCTGCTCTGAAGGCTCAAGTTGTGGTTCAGAAATATAAGACTTTTCAGGAGTCTTATGAGCACGCGAAGGAATTGGACCCACACTATCCTGCGACGGCGCCAGTGCAAGCGTCGGTGCAGAATCTGCATAACAAGAGACCGAACAACGGGGGCAGATATGAGGCGCCTAAGCGTCAGAACCACGGTGGCTTTCAACGACCCAACCAGGGTGGACCATTCTGCAACAAGTGCCGCAACAAAGGGCACTTTGCTAACGAATGTCAGGTGCTAGAGGGTGGATGCTTCAAATGTGGTCGCATGGGCCACGGATTCAGAGACTGTCCAGGGAGGGGCCACCAGAACCCTCCGAGGCAGCAGCATCACCAACAATATCAACAGAATCGTGGACAGGCACCACGACCTCCTCAGCCACAACAGAATCAGAGGCCCGGTGCCCAGGGCCGAGTCTTTGCATTGACTCAGGAGGAAGCATCATTTGCATCAGATACTGTCGTGACAGGTATATTGTTATTTAATGGCATTCCTGCACGTACTTTATTTGATTCTGGTGCTTCACATAGTTTTATATCTAAAGACTATGTTAAGGAACATGAAATAAAAATGACAATGTTGGATATGTACCTTAGTGTTAGTACTCCATCAGGAGTGGAGATGCCTACTAACATGATGTGTAGGGATGGTTACATATGTATCGGGAAGAGAAAGCTACCATTAGATGTAGTCGAGCTTGATATGAAAGATTTTGATATCATTCTGGGAATGGACTGGTTAAGTGCATGTTGTGCGACGATTGACTGTGCGAAGAAGCGAGTTATGTTTCGCCTACCTGGAGGAACAGAATTCTCTTACTCGGCCAGTTCATCGGCGAAGGCTTCGATGGTGATTTCAGCTACTACGGCCCGGCGATTGCTTCATTCTGGCTGCGAAGGGTACCTTGCTTCTGTTCGAGACACACGCAAGAATGGTGCAGACTCAGCTAACACTGAAGTCGTGGCAGAATTTCCTGATGTGTTTCCTGACGAGATACCCGGAATGCCTCCGGACCGAGAGATTGAATTCACTATCGATACATTTCCAGACGCTCGTCCGATCTCAAGGGCACCATACAGGATGGCGCCTGCTGAATTGAAGGAACTCAAAGTACAGCTACAGGAATTATTAGACAAGGGATACATCAGACCCAGTGTTTCACCATGGGGTGCTCCGGTGCTATTTGTGAAAAAGAAAGATGGATCGATGCGGCTGTGCATCGACTACCGCGAGCTAAACAAAGTTACAATTCGGAACCAGTATCCGTTGCCTCGAATAGACGACCTCTTCGATCAGTTGCAAGGGGCGTCTGTATTTTCAAAGATTGATCTTCGCTCAGGCTACCATCAGTTAAAGATCAAACCAGATGACATTTCTAAGTCCGCATTCCGAACCAGATACGGACACTATGAATTCTTGGTCATGCCCTTCGGACTGACCAACGCCCCTGCCGCTTTCATGGATATGATGAACAGAGTCTTCCGGCCCTTTTTGGATAAATTTGCGGTCGTGTTCATCGACGACATCCTAATCTACTCGAAGAACAGAGAAGACCATGCAGAACATTTGAGGACAGTGTTACAGACTCTACGGGACAATCAGCTCTATGCCAAGCTGAGCAAATGTGAGTTTTGGATGAGTAGCGTGTCGTTCCTAGGGCACGTTATCTCGGCGGAAGGTGTGTCCGTTGACCCAAAGAAAATTGAAGCCGTAGTAGATTGGAAGCAACCCACGTCGGCGAGCGAGATTCGAAGTTTCCTCGGCTTGGCAGGCTACTACAGGAAGTTTGTCAAGGATTTTTCAAAAGTGGCAGCGCCTTTAACTCGGCTAACCCAGAAGGGAGTGGCATTCGATTGGACTGATGAGTGCGAGTCTTGCTTTCAAAATCTGAAGCAACGTCTCGTATCAGCTCCAATCCTTACACTTCCAGACGACGTCGAGGGATTCCAGATATACAGCGATGCGTCCGGACTGGGTTTGGGATGTGTGTTGACTCAGAGAGGGAAAGTGATATCTTATGCCTCGAGACAGCTTAAGCCGCACGAGAAAAATTATCCAACGCATGATTTGGAATTGGCAGCGATAGTGTTTGCACTGAAATTGTGGAGGCACTACTTGTATGGAGTGGCTTGCGAGATCTTCACCGATCATAAAAGCCTGAAGTATATCTTTACTCAAAAGGATTTAAATTTGCGGCAAAGACGTTGGTTGGAGCTTATAAAAGATTATGACTTGACGATCGCGTACACCCCAGGAAAAGGCAATGTGGTGGCGGACGCGTTGAGTCGAAACTTTGTGGGATCACTCAGTGTTGACAAACGAATATTGGAGGAATTGGAAAGCATGGGAATTGAGCTCCAGATTCGTGGCCGAAATGCACGATTGGCTCAACTTCAACTTGAGCCGAGTTTGTTAGAAAAGATAAAGACGGCACAGAGGACAGATGAGTTCTTGATTAAGATTGGCAGAATAGTGGAAAAGGGTGAAGCCAGCGACTTCACCAGGCACGAGGATGGATCATTGCGACTCAAGGGGAGGCTATGTGTCCCGAAGGATGAAGAACTCCGGAAAGAAATCTTGACAGAGGCCCATTATGCCAAGTATTCTTTGCATCCGGGAAGTACAAAAATGTATAAAGATTTGCACACGACCTTCTGGTGGCACGGCATGAAACGAGATGTGGCCCTCTTTGTCTCGCGATGCTTAGCGTGTCAACGAGTCAAGGTGGAACACCAGAGGCCCGGCGGGGAGATGCAGAACCTCGCGATCCCAGAATGGAAATGGGATCATATAACCATGGATTTTATAGTTGGCTTGCCGAAGACGCAGCGGGGGAATGATGCAATTTGGGTCATCGTTGATCGATTAACCAAATCTGCACATTTTCTCGCAATGAAAACAACATGGAGCGTCGACCGGTTGGCTCAGCTATACTTGGATGAAATTGTCCGACTGCATGGAGTGCCGGCATCAATAGTGTCGGATCGGGATGGGCGATTTGTATCGCGTTTCTGGGTCAGTTTGCACGCTGCCATGGGAACACAATTGAAATTTAGTTCTGCATACCATCCTCAAACCGATGGCCAGACCGAGAGGGTGAATCAGATACTTGAAGACATGCTTCGGCTTTGTGCTATTGATCTGAAGACTAGTTGGGATACTCACTTGCCGCTAGCAGAATTTGCCTACAATAACAGTTACCAGTCAAGTATAGAAATGGCCCCGTATGAAGCACTGTACGGGCGAAGGTGTCGGTCTCCGATTTGTTGGGATGAAGTCGGTGAACGACAGGTACTTGGTCCGGAGATGGTGGAACAGGCCGTCGAGAAGGTCCGCATGATTCGGGAGAAGTTACGTGTGGCGCAAAGTCGGCAGAAGAGTTATGCGGATACTCATCGACGACCATTGGAATTTATGGTGGGCGATCACATATTTCTGAAGGTGTCACCGATGCGCGGAGTTATGCGATTCGGTGCGAAGGGGAAGCTAAGTCCGAGATTTGTTGGCCCGTTTGAAATTCTTAAGCGAGTCGGCCCTGTTGCCTATCAGATCGCGCTGCCACCGGCATTGGATGGAGTGCACGATATCTTCCATGTTTCCCAACTACGGAAGTATGTACATGATCCAAGCCACGTGGTAGACTTCGGTCCGTTAGGGCTAAAAGCTGACTTGTCTTATGTGGAGGAACCCGTGCAGATCTTGGATAGGAAAGATAAAATCTTGCGGAACCGAGTTGTTTCTTTGGTTCGAGTGCTTTGGCGAAATCATTCCGTCGAAGAGTCGACATGGGAACTTGAGGCAGAGGTGAAGGAAAGGTTTCCTTCGTTGTTTGACCTAGGTGGGTTTGTGTTTAAGTTTCGAGGACGAAACTTTTTGTTAGTGTATTAATATGTAATGCCCTGAATTCGTTGCGGAGCACGGTGCGGGCTAGCGGCCGAATGGCCGAGTCGGATGAGAATTGGGGAAACTTTACCAGGATCGCGGGATAATAAATTGAGATCCTTTCCTCGTTATGGATTGGACTCTTTTGAAATGATGCCCAAGATGCAGTGGCGCGCGTCTTGGGGGAAGAGTTCTATATAAGAGTCGCTTGCCCCGAGACCGTTGCCCTGCTGGTTTTCGATGTCGCTTTTGCTGTTGGCTTTTGTGTGCGTTTTCGTGATTGTTTTCGATGAATGTTTTCATGGATTTACTTTCACCGTCTACGTATTTCATATCGAATAACTGAGAGAAAGAGAAGAAGTATGCTGACCAGACGTTGGTGCCAATGCAGGTGCTAACGCGGTGAACCTCGGGTGACGTTGCGTGGAAGACCTCTTTCTCTCGGCAATTCACCAACAAGTGAGTGGCTTTGATCCTTCGACGATCCTTGATCTTCGCGCATAACAATGGTAGACTTGTTATTGCGTTCGGTGCTTAATAAAAGATGCCTAGTAATAATACGGGAAAGATAATGAAAGATAAATGATCACATGGCTAGGCTTATGTTGTAAATTGAATGATGCTCGTATGCTATATGAATTGTTTAACAGGTGATGCAAAGACCCAAGTATTGGGCGGTAAGTATATCGGACTTCGGTTCGAAAGAATGAGTTAAACATGAATAGTCCCTTGGTTGGATGAACGAATATACGAGCCTATGGCTCAAAGTAAGATGGGAAAATGGCAAGATGAAATGAGAACTATGAATATGTGTGGAAGATGCTATTATCATGCATGTCGTGTCTCTTATTAGTTAAGTTGCATTGCATGCATGGTCATGGACAACTTGTATACAAGGTAGTTCCTCGAACGGTACTCCGAGGCCACGGAACCGATTCGGCCTAGGAGGAACGCCGTGCTGAAGTAGTAGCACAGTGCTGAAGTAGTAGCACGGTCTTTCGGGAACCTTCCGAATGGGCTAGCTACCCACCGATGAAGGGGAGCCGTCCGACCAAGATGTCCCAGATGGCGTGTAGTCAGTGACCTTCATATAGACAGGTGGCATAGCTAACATTGTCTTATGCAGGCAGAGTAAGTGGTATTCATAAATATGTACAGGGATGGCTATCGACCGTGGGTAAGATTCACCAAATTGGTGATCAATATGAACTACTTATGTTAGATCAACATGAATTGCTTATGTTTCTAACATCACTGTATGCTCCTTATATTTCTCATCAAATATATGAATTGTTAATGGACCCTAAGGCAAGATAGAAAGAATACAAATCAATAGTGAACATTCATGTAATTTTACTACTGTTGATTTATGGTGAGATTGGTTACGGCCGCTCACCAGTACATATGTGGCAATGTACTGACCCTCGTCTCCACAGGTGCCGGGAACCTAGTGGATAATCATAGACGCTGAAGGCTTGCTGTCCGACTCTTTAGAAGCTTCGTACATCTTGAAGTTTCCACTTGAAGAAGAAGGCATTTTGCTGAAGGTGGTTATTGCTGCATTATTAATAAAGGGATATGATGTATGGAACAAGTTGTATCTCATTTCAATATTTCTGCAAGTTGTAGCCAAGTTTGGCCTTTCATCTCGGCTGTTTGAGAGCCTTATGTTTATGCAATGTAATTTCAAAGATATCAATAAAGAACTTATTTCAGATCATATCTGTGTTGCCAAAACTTCTCTATCATCCGCTGCGAATCTCTATTCAAAATGTCTCTTTTATAAAAGGAACACGAGCACGCCTTGTACAAGTGCAATTCCAGACTTGTACGGCATCACGCCTTAGCGAGGACGAACGATTCGGCGTGAATCTAAGCGGAGGCGAACGATTCCCGAATCGGGGCGTGACACTTTGTCTCCGCCCAACTATGGTGTACGTGACAAACTCAAAGTTGATTTTATATTATTATTTATCTTTGTGGATGAGATTTAGTGTCTTGGCTTTCTACATTTACAGCTTATGTATATATATGAGTCGTATATTTACTCGTATGTATACAGCTGGCATGATACGTATCTAGTCTCAATTATTTGGGACTGGGGCGTTACAATATCTGTTCACAACATGTCACCTCCTCAAAGATCCTTAATGTGACAACCATGTCACCCTCTCAGTCATATCCCTGAGCTACGATGCAGCTGCAGGCATTTAACATATCATATTTTATAAAAATAACTAATAAATCTCTATCATAACTAATAAATTAATATCCTACTTTAACATCTAATAACTCTCATATTCCTGCAGCTACGATGCAGTTGCAGGCAGTTCCTTCTAACATAAACTAATATCATAATCTAAACTAACCCTTTAACTGAAACTAATATCTAAACAATGATAATCATGAACTGTACACTACTACCAAACGTTGACGGTATCGGTATATATCGTCAACATTTCAGATTCTTAAAATGAATTTCAAATAGATTTTTGATTGTATATATCTTTGTATTTGTGTGTATATACATTGTATACATATATATTTATATATGTATTTGTGTGTGTATGTAAGTGTGTGAGTATATATATACATGTATATATGTAGATATGTGTAATTATATATATAGGTATATATGTATGTATTGTGTGTGTGTGTGTCATGTGTCCTGTGTTCTGTGTCCTGTGTCACAAAGTCGTGTCCGAAATAGGGTTAGGGTCCTGTCCCCTGCCCCCCTCTCCCTACCCCTGCACCCACCTACCCTTGCCCCCTCCCCGTACCCCTGCACCCACCCACTCCTGTCCCCTCCCTCCTACCCCCCTCGACAGCAAGACCCCCTCCCTTCCCCTCCTAGACAGTACGACCCCCCTCCCCATACCCCTGCACCCACCCCAACCCTGCCCCCATCGACAGCAAGAACCCCCCACCACCGGGTACCCCCACCCCTCCCTCCACCCCTCGACAGTAAAACCCCCCCACCCCCACCCTCCCTCCCCTCATCGACAGCAAGACCACCCCAGCTAGGGTTAGGGTTCTCATGTCCGTGTCTGTGTCTAGATAGCTAGGGCTAGGGTTAGGGTTTACCTGAGGAGGTAGGCTTCGTCGGAGGATGGAGGCGGCGAGGAGGGTGGCTTCGTCGGAGGAGAAAGGCGGTGAGGAAGGAGACTTCGTCGGAGGAGGGAGGCTGGTCGCCGGAGGGAGGGGTCAGCGGGCGAGCGGGGTCGCAGGGGGGAGAAGGGGAGGGTGTCGCCGGAGGGAGGGGTCGCCGGAGGGGAGGGTTCACCGTGGGGAGAGGGAGATCGAGCGGGAAGAAAAAAATTTGGGTAAAAATTTGTGATTTTGATCGGGCCAGTTGCCCTATATGAAATAAGTCAGCGATGTATAAAATATACGTCGCAAAACGTTGCAATACAGCAACGTAAAAAGTATGTCTGTCGCAAAACGTCGCCATGCAGCGACGTAATAAACACTACGTCGCTGAACGTCGCTACTCAGCGACGGTCAGCAACGTGTAACACTAGGAGTCGCTATAGGCAATTATCAATGACTGCTTTTTCTGCCGTCGCTAATATACGTCGCTATTCTAGCAGATTTTAGTAGTGGCAACTGTTAGAGCAAAGCTGCAAGATTCATATATTTCTATTAAGGATCTGACTTTTTTTGGCGGGCTTTCAGATTCCGGAGTTGGGGGGCATCTTGTAGTGCTTTGTATTGGTGGTGCATCAGGTGACTCCAATTCATTCATGTCTTCCTGTGGGGAGTGATTTGTCTCTAGCTCTTCATATTCCACATCAACCTGATCATTTTCAATCCCATTTTCGAAAATTATTTTCGTCAAATACAATATCTCTACTTATTATCAATTTCTTAGATATTAAATTATACAAGCGATATAGTACTAGTTTCATCACTGTATCCAATAGAAAAAGCATTTGACACTTTTCTTATCAAACTTATGTCGTTTCTCCGAATTGACATGGGCATATGCAAGTGAACTAAAAACTTTTAAATAACTTACATTGGATTTCTTACCAAACCATGCTTCTAAAGGAGTTCGATTATGTACTACTTTCGTCGGAGATTTATTTAGGAGGAATACTGAAGTGTGTACTTCTTCTGTCCAGAACTCATTTGGAAGATACTTCGTCTTTAACATACTTTTGGCCATGTCAACAATGGTCATAGTTTTTTGTTCTGCGACTCCATTTTGCTCAAGTGTATAGCGTGTTGTCAAATGCTTGTGTATGCCATTAGCTTGGCAAAAAAAGTTTAAACTCTTAGGATAAAAGTTCTCCCCCATGATATGTTCTCAATGTTTTTATAAAGTAACCACGTTGTTCCTCAACATAAGATTTGTGTATTTGGAACTTAGAAAATGCCTCCGATTTGTATAGGAAATAAACCCAATTCATTCTACTAAAATAATCAATGAACAAAATAAAATACTTACAGCCGCCTAAGGAAGGATTTCTCAATGGACCACAAATATCTGCAAGGTTTAACTGAACGGGATGGACGCCCGCGATTTGGTTGCAATTAATCCTTATTGTAGTCCGATCCTGGAGGGTCACCCGCGACCCCGACCTCTATTGAGATAATCCTGGGCATGAGGGTTGCCCTATTCAAAGGAGGGTTGTTCAAGTCCGAAGTCTTGTCTGACTTACTAGTGGGCCGGCCCTGCCGCAATGACCATTGGCAAACCATGATACACATTGAGGCCAAGCCATCAGCGCCAACACCGTAGAATCTACTCACAACTAACTTGGTAAGAAGATGCGAGAATGGTATAGAATTCCATGCATGTGAATGCGATCTGTTGTAGAGAAAGGAACACGGACTATTATTTGCTCAGCTAAACCTATTGGACGTTAACAAATATTAGATCCTAATTATTGTTGCATGCCAAGACGGAGTGCATATATAATTGAGATAATTCCACCGAATTAACTAGGTTCCAAACTATACCGAACGATCGCATGGTTTGCCAGCTAAAACATCTTTCCCGCCCTTGATCATGCATCATCACATGGTTTTTGTCTCTCTTCTTGCCTAAAATTATGTTGTTCAAAAACACCAGCAGTACCCCTTGATGCCTATAAATAGCTGGCGCCGACACTTTCGAGACTATTCCTCACACTCACAAGTTGAAGTTATTCACTAGCCAAGCTACAAGAACGCACGTAATGGCATCAAAGACTACAGCATCAGCTGTCCTCTTCCTCGCCGTCAACCTCCTATTCTTTGCTCTGGTGAGCTCCTGTGGCACCTGCCCATCTCCGAAGCCCCCCACCCCGAAGCCCCCCACCCCGAAGCCCCCGACCCCGAGCCCTTCTTCCGGTGGCAAGTGCCCCATTGACACCCTCAAGCTAGGCGTCTGCGCCAACGTGCTAAGCGGCCTAGTCAACTTAAACCTTGGCAAGCCACCTAAGAAGCCATGCTGCTCTCTCCTCGGAAACCTGCTCGACCTTGAGGCTGCCGTCTGCCTCTGCACTGCCATCAAGGCCGACATCCTCGGGATCCACCTCGATGTCCCCATCGACCTCAGCCTTCTCCTCAACTACTGCGGCAAGAAGGTTCCCAAAGGCTTCCAGTGCCCTTGATTAATTAAGGGCGACGCTAATGGAACAAGTGCCTAGACGTACAAAATCATTTCATTTATGTTAAGTTATATTCATGTTGTTTTCAATTAAGAAATATGTATGCCATTCCTTATTATTATATATATTTCTGTAAAATCGACCAAATGGACGTTATTAATAAACTTATTTTTGTTTGTGGATTCTTCTTGTGTAAGCAATGTTACAGTAATAGAATTGTATGTATGGGCCCATTGTGAACCCTTTTCTGATAGAAGGTTTGAATAATTATGATGAAGTGTTCTCAAAAAAAAAATAATAATTATGATGAAGTCATGCCTTACCAATGAATTCATGTAGCCAATACCATTTATCAAAGTTTGTGGAACTTATACATCTATAAATTCACCAATACATATCAGTATTATTCAATTTCAAAATTGTTGATCTTGTTTACTCTATATCTAAAGGAAAAAAATAAATAATTAGAATATTATTCTATATTTAGAACTAACCAAATAACATATGATTCAAGCTGTGAAGTAGTCCGACGGCTCGAAAATCGGCCACCAGTCAAATCCAGCTTGGGCCGGCCAATGCGTTGTCTAAGTTTTTGACCGGCCCGGTCCACCTAGAGGACAGGTCGGGCTGTGTATGCTACCCAAAACGCAGACCCATCGCGGACTGGTCGCTCAATCAAGTCGAACAAGATTTTATCCTCCATGTCTGTTCAAACAACTAAAATAAGCTGAACTAGCGAGTACTAGCGAGGTCATTAGCGAGTCCATGTCACGCCATATTACCAAAATACGGGGACGGACATAGGCCAGTTACACCGTATATGATGTCATACGACAATTATGACTTTCAATCTTGTTGGGTATCCTAGCATGCAATCAATCTATAGCCTAAATCTGATCTCAAATTCACAGGCAATAACAATGAAATAACAACAAGAGAGATAATCATATGGAAAGCATGAAATACTCATATGATAATCAAGAGTCTACCGTGCAGGATAATAATGTAGACAAGAATACCTTCCCACAGTTCCTACATTGTCTGGAACTAAGCACGTCCTCTAAGTCAGGTATGAAAGATCCTTAGGGTCGGCCGCTGGCAATCTGGAAACAATCTAAGGTTGGTCAGACCAACCGCAGCAAGTGTAATGCCCCGCTCCGCGCGAGACATTTTGCTGGCTTGTTGGATGGGATCAGAATGTTGGACCATGACTTATGTTGGGAATCAAGAGAGTTGAGACTGATGCAGTCTCTCTGAGCTGGCTAGACGGATTAAGTGTTGGAACGTGGCTCGCTGGTGGGGCTAAGCTTAGGGGGAATGTGTGTAACCAGAATAAGAAGACCCTTTTATGCAGGCAAGTAGAACTGTCCTCCTTCCTCCTTATTCCTGCATGAATAATAAATAAAATAATGTGATGCTATGAATATGTCCCTAATGTCTCTTACTTTGAATGTTGAATTATTGTAATGAAATGCTTTAGTTGCTAAATCGATAGAGATGCATATGCTGGAAATCATTGAATGAATAACACATGAACTATTGAACTGTTGATTGAATCACACTCGAACTGCTAATGTAACATGATGTCTGAGAATGAATCGATAATGTCCCTTATGCTTAATGTTGATGAAATGAATGAATCACTTGAATAATGAGATGATGCGTGAATGATACATGAGAAAAGAATTGAATATGCTATTGTTCCTATGAAATAAATGAAATGCTATAGGTCCCTTCGAAATGAATGAGTGCTGTCATTCCTCCTTAGAAGGAACGTAATGAGAAATGTTGCAATAGAACAAACAATGAGAATTGATGATGCTTGGGATCGTTGAGATCACCAAATGAAATGATGGTAATGATGGGAATGAATAAGTCATTGAACATGACTTCAATGAAATGAATGATGATGCACTGTTATCTTTATTTCAATATTTTCACCATGCATTTTATGTTCACGATTGAGTCGGACACGCATTCGCATGGTCATAGGACAACTTATGCATAAGAGATGGGGATATGTTTTCTCGGACGGTACCCCGGGACGTTAGGGCGACCGATCCGGCCTAGGAGGAAACATTGGCGTGCCAGTAGGGGCACGAGTTTTGCGAGGCATCCTTTGGGGCTAGCTACCTTCTCTGGAGTCATCGCATTACCAATGAAGACCTATATGAAAACGTCCGTATGGTTAAACACCAGTGACCATGTAGTCAGGATGCATACAAATGAATGTCTTGTGCAGGAAGAGTAAGTATGTCTGCTAACCTGTATTTTATGCAGGTACGAGGGAGTTGGCTATCGGTAAGAAATCACTTAAATGTGATATACTCAATATATGTATTGGTTTAACTTGCGTGCTTAATGTGCCAAATAAATGACGCTATGTGTAGCCTTTCAATATGATAACCTGCTTAACATGTTAGATTCGGTATGCTAGAAGGATGACAAATAAATGATGCTATGTGTAGCCTTTCAATATGTGTCTATATATGTGTCCAAGAACAAACTGTCACGACCCGATCCCAACTTTGGGTCTAGTCGGATTATGCCCAGCCTGCGCCGTTGATGAGACGGCGGCAGTAAGCTGTTCAGTAGCAGGCAACCACACAACATCACAGATATATTTGTCACAACTTTTATTCGGAATTGAAATTCAGTTTAATGAAATATTCGGAATACATCTGGAAATGAAAATGCAGAAAATCAAACTACAACTCCAAATAAAGAAAAGAAATGCTGAACAGGAAATCTATCTAGCAATCTGGTTCCGTCGCCTCAGGATCAGCGTCCTCCGGGGACGGCTCCGGTACGGTCACAGGGTAGAGGACCGGATCATAGTAGCTATTAAAGAATAGCTCGTCATCCTCAGTGTTACCTAAAATTGTGTCTCCAGTCAGGAGGGAGCAAAGCATAATCTATGATAAATTTAAGACAGTTAATTTAAAGAATTGAATCATGCAGTTCTAAACAGAATTTAAAAACATGTTTGTTACAGTATGAAATCAGTGATTTGAATAGGTAACGACATATGACCGGCTTGGGTTTGTTACAGTACTGGATATGGGGGTTTTGTTACAGTATGGTCATAATCGTTACGCTATTCCCCAGTCCCCGATAGTTCCAGTACCCAATGTGAGACTCGTGTTTAAATCGTGGTTTAGACATGCATTGAGACGATTAAATAAATAACTGGAAAAATTCACATAAACTATACTTGCCTTGTATATAGATTGACTGGAAAAGACAAATCAGTACCGAGGAGGACGTCAGGCACGACTTCGAGTTCCTACAGTTGAGAACTCGATTTAGAATCCTGAATAACCAGACTAAGTGTGCTAGTTGCAATCTCTAGTAGTCATGTCCTAGTCAAGTTTTAAGTTGTATTAATTTACAGCTAATGATTACGTCGCAACTACGTGCGTTGATTAAGCCAGTTAATTGGTTTACTTGGAAAATTACGAGAATCAAATACAACTTGAAAAATTACGATAATCAAATACAATTTGGAAAACTTTGTGTTTTGTAATATATTTATAAAAATACAATTTCTTTTAGTGATAAACCGTGAATTAATATTATTTTATTCAATTTATCTAACTTCGTAGTTAATCCGCAATTTACGTTCTAAACTACGAACATGCAACCAATCCAAAACCACCCAAATTTACATCCACCAGAAAAAGAAAATAAAAATAAACTACGCTACACAAATACATTGGCACAGCTAATGGTCCTAGGGTGGGCTTATGCCCGGTACAAATTTCCTTTTACATTAAATAGGAGAAAATGACTGAAATTAAATAATTAAAGTGCAAGAAATAATATCTAATATAAATAGCCTAAATATTAAAATAATTTAAAAAGAAAGCTAGGAGTCTCAGACTCGGTCCATTTCCTCAAAATTCGGCTTATGCCTCAACGTCCGGTCGGACCGGTGCGTTTGCATTTCGCCGGGGCCCACAGACCGGTACGGTCGTCGCCCGAAAATCGGTTTTGGAAATTCATTTTCGAAAGCCAGTTTTGAAATTAATAAAATTATAGTTTTTGTAAAAATTGGGCAGCACTTCCTCTATTTCGGGACAAACCCAAAACTGGGAAGTGCGCCAACAAATACCTACAAATATCCCAAACCAGGGAAAACCCATTTTGTATAGAAAATATCACAGAACCAATTCCGAAACCACACTGGAAATCCCGTTTTATCCAAAACAAAACCACAGCAACACAATCTCACAGACAAACGTCACCCAAGTGCTAAACGTAGCTAACGGAAAAATAACGTATCTAACCGGATTCCCGAGAGGGAACCGGAGGACCGATCTAGCATCATCGACTCACGGGAGGGACGAACTACTCTGATTATCCAGAAATTACCAGTTTCCGTTGGCGGGGAGCTGCGGGAAAAATCTCGGGAAAGAAATCCGAACTAAGTCGGCAGCAGGTCGAAGTCCCGAACAGCGACGAGAGTCCACGGACAGCGGGAACGCCGGCGGGGACAGCAAAGAACCGCGGGAAATCAGCGGCACGGGTGCTGGCCGCGGGAGCGGACAGCGACGGGGAGGGTTTCTGGACAGCGGGGCACCGACGGCACGGCGCTGTCGGCCGAGGGGGTCGGGCTGGCTGCGAGCGGACGGTGGCGGCGCGGGGTTGCTGGCCGCGGGGAACAGCGGCGGACGGCGGACGGGGCGGTCGGTTCTCGCGGGAAGTCGCCGGCCACGGAGGGTGGCGGCGGCGGAGGCTCGATGGACGGTCGGTGGCGTCGCGCGCGGGAGGCGGCGGCGCAGAGGGGCGCTCGCGGAGGCGGTCGCCGGAGTGGCGCAGAGGGGGCCGCGGTCGGGGCGCGCGCCGGAGGAAGGCGCGGAGGGGTCCGCGCACGCTGGGGCCGGGGCTGTCGGCGGCTAGGGCGGGCTCCGGTGGAGTTGGGGTTTGGCTCGGGGTAGGGGAGGGTTGGTGAAGTGGGTTTGGGGAAGGTTTCTGTGGGAGAGGAGAGATGATGAGTTAATGAGGGAAAGAGAGTTGAGATTAAGAGAGGAAAAGAGCTGAGTTGTGTTTTCTCTTCTTGAGTGATTTCGTGGGAATGTGGGAAAGAGAGGGAGTTTAATAAGGGGTGGTGGTGATCTGTTAGAAAAGAACGTGTGGACAAACGTGTGTGGTTTAGAGAGTGATGGGGAGTTTGAATAGGAGATGGGAGAAAAAGTCTCCACACTCCAAATGCTGGTCCTTCGGGCCAGCACAATTAATATTTTTTTTTATTATTATTAACAAGAACCAAGTCCAAATAATCAGATTGAGAAGGAAAAAGGGCTCGGGCCTGGGTCTGGGCTCGGACTCGGGTCTGGGTCCGAAAAACAAAAATCCATGTTATATTTATTTTCGAAATCCTTTTCCATCCAAAAATATTTAATAGTAATATTTAATAATAATAATTTTGAAATACTAATATTAATAATACCAAAACATTATTTAACAATTAATTACAAACTATGGGTTTCACAATCTTCCCTCCTTAGAAAATTTCGTCCTCGAAATTAAAGTAAGGTTAGGGATTACCTCAGGTCTCAAACAAGTACGGGTACTGCTCCCGCATCTGGTCTTTTCGCTCCCAGGTCGACTCGCCTGGAGAGTTGTGACGCCACATCACTCTGACTATTGGCGTCACGGTGTTCCTGGTCCTCTTCTCGCCTCGGTCTAAAATTGCCACTGGTTTCTCCGGCACTGTGAGGCTTGGTCCAATCTCCAGCTCTGAATGGTCCAGGATATGGCTCGGGTCTGGAATGTAACGTCTCAGCTGCGAGACGTGGAAGACGTTGTGGACGCCTTCGAGACTTGGGGGTAGAGCTACCCGATAAGCCACTTCTCCAATCCTGCTAAGTATCACAAATGGACCGATATACCTGGGGCTCAATTTTCCTACTCTGTCAAAGCGAATTGTTCCTCTGGTAGGCGAGATCTTCACAAATACACTGTCACCTTCTTCAAACTCCAAGGGCCGTCTGCTGCAATCGGCCCAGTGCTTCTGCCTGTCTTGTGCTATCCGAAGCTTGTCCCTGATCATTCTCACTTTTTCTGCTGCTTCGGTCACCATCTCGGGTCCAAGCATCACTCGTTCTCCGACGTCGTCCCAGGCAAGAGGGGTACGGCAACGACGTCCATAGAGTGCCTCGAATGGTGTCATCCCGATGCTAGCTTGGTAGCTGTTGTTGTAAGAAAACTCTACCAAGTGCAAGTGGTCTTCCCAAGACCCTCTAAATTCCAGGACGCAAGATCTCAGCATATCCTCCAGCGTCTGGATGGTTCTCTCCGATTGCCCGTTAGTCTGAGGGTGGTAGGCGGTGCTGAACTTCAGTTGAGTCCCCAAGCTGTCATGCAAACTCTTCCAAAAATGTGAGGTAAATCTCGTATCTCTATCAGATACAATACTTACCGGAACTCCATGAATCCGGTAGATGTGCCGCATGTACAGTGCTGCCAACTTCTCGGTGGATAAACCAACCTTGAAGGGGATAAAGTGAGCTGACTTTGTCAGTCGGTCCACTATAACCCAGATGGCATCCTTCCCTCCTTGGGATCGAGGCAGTCCCGATACGAAATCCATCGTGATGTGCTCCCATTTCCACTCCGGAATGTCGAGCGGCTGCAATAATCCTGCTGGTCTCTGCCTGCTGGCTTTAACTTGCTGACAAATTAAACATCTTGCTACGTACCTGGATACGTCCTTCTTCATTCCGTACCACCATACTACAGTTCGTATATCCCGGTACATCTTGTTGGCTCCAGGGTGTATAGAGTACTGCGACTGGTGCGCTTCTTGCATCAGTTCGTTCCTCAGTTCGCCAGTAGGTACGCACAGCCTCGTACCATTCTTCAACGCTCCGTCGCTGGCGATTGAGAATCCTTCCAATGTTCCTGCCAGCACTTGGTCTCTGAGCTTGCAAAGCGTCTCGTCTTGGAATTGTGTTTCCTTGATCTTGTCCATAAGACTCGAACGCACTTGCAACTGCATCAATGATGGTTCAGCTCCTGGTACGATGGCTTCTCTTCCAAGCTTCTTCATTTCCGCCTCGGGCAGTACAACTTCCAATCCTAGCTTCTCCATGTCTTCCAGCAAATGGCGCTCCTTGGTCAAGAACATCGCCATTGGGTAACGGCTAAGTGCATATGCAACAATATTAGCCTTACCCGGGTGGTACTGCAGGTTGATATCAAAGTCCTTCATTAGCTCCAGCCATCGTCTTTGTCTCATGTTCAGCTCCTTCTGAGTGAAAACATATTTCAGACTTTTGTGGTCTGTAAATATTTCCACTCGCTCTCCGTACAGGTAGCGCTTCCAAAGCTTCAAGGCAAAAATCACTGCTGCAAGCTCCAGGTCATGTGTGGGGTAGTTCTTCTCATGAGTCCGCAATTGCCTAGATGCATAGGCAATCACTTTCCCGTGTTGTTGAAGAACGCAGCCCAGTCCTTTTCCGGAAGCATCACTATAGATTGAGAATCCTCCGGTACCTGCGGGTAGCACAAGTATCGGTGCAGTAGTGAGCCTCTTCTTCAGTTCTTCAAAAGCTAACTGGCACGCTTCAGACCATATGAACTCTTCATTCTTCCTGGTAAGCTTCGTCATTGGCTCCGCAATCTTGGAGAAATCCTTCACGAACTTCCGGTAGTAGCCAGCTAGTCCCAAAAAGCTCCTGATTTCTGCAACCGAGCTTGGTGCAGTCCACTTCTCGATGGCAGCTATCTTCTTAGGATCCACCGAAATTCCTTTTTCTGTGACAACATGGCCCAAAAATTCCACCTTGTCTAAAAAGAATTCACATTTGGATAGCTTACCATAGAGCTTCTCCTTCCTCAAGGTACTCAGCACTTTCCTCAAGTGCTCTTCATGCTCTTCCTCCGTCTTCGAGTAGATCAGTATGTCGTCGATAAAGACAACGACAAACTGGTCCAGATACTCATGGAAAACCTTGTTCATAAGGTTCATGAATACCGCAGGAGCATTCGTCAGTCCAAACGGCATGACCAAGAATTCAAACTGTCCATACTTGGTGTTGAATGCCGTCTTGGGAATATCTTCCTTCCTGACCTTGATTTGATGGTAGCCTGATCTGAGATCAATCTTAGAAAATACATTGGCTCCACTCAGTTGATCAAACAGGTCGTCGATCCGGGGCAGGGGGTACTTGTTCTTGATGGTGATATTGTTCAGCGCCCGGTAGTCAATGCACATCCTCACTGTTCCATCCTTCTTGGGCACGAACAATACTGGTGCTCCCCAGGGTGAAGCTCCGTCTCTGATGAATCCTTGCGACTTCAGCTCGTCGATCTGATCTTTCATCTCCTTAGCCTCCTTAGGGTTGACTCTGTAGCATCCCCGAGAAATAGGGGAAGAGCCGGGTACTAGATCGATGGTGAATTCCACACCTCGATCCGGCGGCAATCCTGGAAGACTATCTGGGAAGACATCCATAAATTCCGCAATAATAGGGTGAGGAGGCCCGGGTTCTTCGGTGATAGAGGAGTAGGAAATACTCGTCATATCTTCCGGAGCCCGAGAGATTACAAACTCTGGTTCTCCTGGTGGGCTGAAGATTACACAACCTCGGTGACAATCAATCAGCGCATGCTGTTCACTTAACCAGTCCATTCCTAGGACTATATCATAATTGGGTAGGGGCATCACTAGTAAAGATGTTGTAAACTGATGGCCAGATATGGTTATGGGACAATCACAAGCCTCAGTGATGGGTATAGGTCCACCACCAGTCATAACCCTATTAATCACTTTGCTAAGTCCCGAATCTATGTGGTGTGCAGATATAAACTTGGATGAAATGAAACAATGTGATGCACCCGAATCAAATAAAGCGAGAGCAGGATGTGAAAACACGAAAATGGAACCTGTGATAACATCTGCAGTTGGTTCCTGCTCTGGCTCCTGCTCGTCAGCTGCTAGGGCGTAAGCTCGCCCAGTCTTCTGTTGGTGCTGACCAAATTGTTGTTGCTGAGTAGGCAGGGGAGCTCTCTGCTGGTTGGTTCCGGGCCTGTGGCCTGACTTGGGACAGTCCTTCACTTGGTGGGTGGCAGACCCACAGACTAGGCAGTGACCTAGCCTCTTCCTGCAGATATCCGACTGGTGGCCCGGCCTCTTGCAATAGTCGCAGATCGGGATCTGCTTCTGGTGTGCCCTGTCATTGGTCCTCGTCTGTTGATGTTGCTGCTGGTGCGAGGGCCTGTTGTTGTTGTTGTTGGGCCCCTTCTGATTGCCCTGGAAGTTGCTAGTTCCAGGGTACTCCCGCTTGGATCGGAAAGGCTGGCTCTTCTCTACATCTTGAGCTCGGGTCAGGATCTTCTCATAGGTCTTCGCGCCACCTGCGATCACATGGGTACGAATCTCTTCTCGTAAACCATACCTGAATCGCTCGGCACGATCCTTCGGGTCAGCTACCAGGTTCTGGGCAAAGCGGCTTAGTCGGCCGAACTCTGCCGCATACTCACTGACCGTCATGCTTCCTTGCTTCAAGTTTTGAAATTGTCTCTCCATGTCCCGCATCTCCGATGTCGGAAAGAACTTCCTTCGGAACAGCTTCTTGAAAGTGTCCCAGTCGAGCTGCTTGTCCTGGAGTCGGGGTTCATTCCGATACCAGATGCTCGCCACGTCTTGTAGTAGGAGTCCTACAGCTTCCGCCTTGAGGTCTTCTGGAAGTCGAGCGACGCTCAAGAGACGCTCCATATGATCTAGCCATTCATCGGCGTAGACGATACCCTCGGTTCCTTTGAACGGTCGAGGGTTCTGCTTCTTAAAGGTCTCTATGTCGCCGACCTTCAAACATCATTATATCTTCCATCAGATTAATTGGCTCTTAAAGTTGCATAAACTAACTCTAGAATTATGCTTACCTTAGCCGGTCTTGGTTCCGATTGAGACGCTTCTCCGCTCTCTAAAGCAGCCATCGCCAGTTTATGGGCATTTCCCATGCCTTCTCTCAAGATCGCGTTCTGCTCGCGATGGGCTTCTGCTTGGGCTTTCTGACTTTCAAGTACGCCTCGCAACAGGCTTGCGAGGTCAGAGGAGTTATCGGGCACTGAGGCCACAGCTTGAGCAGCTACCGCTGCAGTGACCTGCACCTCAGCCCGAGAAGAGGTAGGGTTTGCCGCTTGATCTGCAGTTCCAGAAGCGGCGCCAGGTGCTGGTGATTCATGGGGCTGGTCGGTCAGTTGCAGGGATGAACTGCGATCGGGAGATGGCACCGCATCACCAGCAGGGGTGGTCGTTTCCTTGGTCATATTCTGGAAAGGTATAGGTGACAATACATAAGCAAGGTAGCCTACCAGTCTATAATCAATCAAAAATATTTAATAATAAAATATTTCGGTCCTATATCGTGACAAATTGATGTTCTAGTGTTCTAATTGTTTCTAGATAGGTTTTCCTAAATTGTTGTTGTCGACCTGCATGGGCCACCATTGAAAACATGTCACGACCCGATCCCAACTTTGGGTCTAGTCGGATCATGCCCAGCCTGCGCCGTTGATTAGACGGCGGCAGTAAGCTGTTCAGTAGCAGGCAACCACACAACATCACAGATATATTTGTCACAACTTTTATTCGGAATTGAAATTCAGTTTAATGAAATATTCGAAATACATCTGGAAATGAAAATGCAGAAAATCAAACTACAACTCCAAATAAAGAAAAAAAAATGCTGAACAGGAAATCTACCTAGCAATCTGGTTCCGTCGCCTCAGGATCAGCGTCCTCCGGGGACGGCTCCGGTACGGTCACAGGGTAGAGGACCGGATCATAGTAGCTATTAAAGAATAGCTCGTCATCCTCAGTGTTACCTAAAATTGTGTCTCCAGTCAGGAGGGAGCAAAGCATAATCTATGATAAATTTAAGACAGTTAATTTAAAGAATTGAATCATGCAGTTCTAAACAGAATTTAAAAACATGTTTGTTACAGTATGAAATCAGTGATTTGAATAGGTAACGACATATGACCGGCTTGGGTTTGTTACAGTATTGGATATGGGGGTTTTGTTACAGTATGGTCATAATCGTTACGCTATTCCCCAGTCCCCGATAGTTCCAGTACCCAATGTGAGACTCGTGTTTAAATCGTGGTTTAGACATGCATTGAGACGATTAAATAAATAACTGGAAAAATTTACATAAACTATACTTGCCTTGTATATAGATTGACTGGAAAAGACAAATCAGTACCGAGGAGGACGTCAGGCACGACTTCGAGTTCCTACAGTTGAGAACTCGATTTAGAATCCTGAATAACCAGACTAAGTGTGCTAGTTGCAATCTCTAGTAGTCATGTCCTAGTCAAGTTTTAAGTTGTATTAATTTACAGCTAATGATTACGTCGCAACTACGTGCGTTGATTAAGCCAGTTAATTGGTTTACTTGGAAAATCACGAGAATCAAATACAACTTGGAAAATCACGATAATCAAATACAATTTGGAAAACTTTGTGTTTTGTAATATATTTATAAAAATACAATTTCTTTTAGTGATAAACCGTGAATTAATATTATTTTATTCAATTTAGCTAACTTCGTAGTTAATCCGCAATTTACGTTCTAAACTACGAACATGCAACCAATCCAAAACCACCCAAATTTACATCCACCAGAAAAAGAAAATAAAAATAAACTACGCTACACAAATACATTGGCACAGCTAATGGTCCTAGGGTGGGCTTATGCCCGGTACAAATTTTCTTTTACATTAAATAGGAGAAAATGACTGAAATTAAATAATTAAAGTGCAAGAAATAATATCTAATATAAATAGCCTAAATATTAAAATAATTTAAAAAGAAAACTAGGAGTCTCAGACTCGGTCCATTTCCTCAAAATTCGGCTTATGCCTCAACGTCCGGTCGGATCGGTGCGTTTGCATTTCGCCGGGGCCCACAGACCGGTACGGTCGTCGCCCGAAAATCGGTTTTGGAAATTCATTTTCGAAAGCCAGTTTTGAAATTAATAAAATTATAGTTTTTGTAAAAATTGGGCAGCACTTCCTCTATTTCGGGACAAACCCAAAACTGGGAAGGGCGCCAACAAATACCTGCAAATATCCCAAACCAGGGAAAACCTATTTTGTATAGAAAATATCACAGAACCAATTCCGAAACCACACTGGAAATCCCGTTTTATCCAAAACAAAACCACAGCAACACAATCTCACAGACAAACGTCACCCAAGTGCTAAACGTAGCTAACGGAAAAATAACGTATCTAACCGGATTCCCGAGAGGGAACCGGGGGACCGATCTAGCATCATCGACTCACGGGAGGGACGAACTACTCTGATTATCCAGAAATTACCAGTTTCCGTTGGCGGGGAGCCGCGGGAAAAATCTCGGGAAAGAAATCCGAACTAAGTCGGCAGCAGGTCGAAGTCCCGAACAGCGACGAGAGTCCACGGACAGCGGGAACGCCGGCGGGGACAGCAAAGAACCGCGGGAAATCAGCGGCTCGGGTGCTGGCCGCGGGAGCGGACAGCGACGGGGAGGGTTTCTGGACAGCGGGGCACCGACGGCACGGCGCTGTCGGCCGAGGGGGTCGGGCTGGCTGCGGGCGGACGGTGGCGGCGCGGGGTTGCTGGCCGCGGGGAACAGCGGCGGACGGCGGACGGGGCGGTCGGTTCTCGCGGGAAGTCGCCGGCCACGGAGGGTGGCGGCGGCGGAGGCTCGGCGGACGGTCGGTGGCGTCGCGCGCGGGAGGCGGCGGCGCAGAGGGGCGCTCGCGGAGGCGGTCGCCGGAGTGGCGCAGAGGGGGGCCGCGGTCGGGGCGCGCGCCGGAGGAAGGCGCGGAGGGGTCCGCGCGCGCTGGGGCCGGGGCTGTCGGCGGCTAGGGCGGGCTCCGGTGGAGTTGGGGTTTGGCTCGGGGTAGGTGAGGGTTGGTGAAGTGGGTTTGGGGAAGGTTTCTGTGGGAGAGGAGAGATGATGAGTTAATGAGGGAAAGAGAGTTGAGATTAAGAGAGGAAAAGAGCTGAGTTGTGTTTTCTCTTCTTGAGTGATTTCGTGGGAATGTGGGAAAGAGAGGGAGTTTAATAAGGGGTGGTGGTGATCTGTTAGAAAAGAACGTGTGGACAAACGTGTGTAGTTCAGAGAGTGATGGGGAGTTTGAATAGGAGATGGGAGAAAAAGTCTCCACACTCCAAATGCTGGTCCTTCGGGCCAGCACAAGTAATATTTTTTTTTATTATTATTAACAAGAACCAAGTCCAAATAATCAGATTGAGAAGGAAAAAGGGCTCGGACCTGGGTCTGGGCTCGGACTCGGGTCTGGATCCGAAAAACAAAAATCCATGTTGTTATATTTATTTTCGAAATCCTTTTCCATCCAAAAATATTTAATAGTAATATTTAATAATAATAATTTTGAAATACTAATATTAATAATACCAAAACATTATTTAACAATTAATTACAAACTATGGGTTTCACACAAACAATAAGAATTTTGGATAATATGGACACGGGATATGGATACCGGATACACATACACATACAGTGAAAAGTATGTGACATTGGTAGATGGTAGGTTGCGTCCGGGACCAAGGGCACAAACAGTGGGAGTTTTGTTTGGATAGGAGCAGCAATATTGTTAATCTTTTGATCACCAATATATTGGAGGTAGATACATTATGACCATCAACACTGTAAACTATCCCACGCTAAAAATATTTAATTTTCATGCTTGAAGAGCCTAAAATCAACCATGAAGTCTTGAAGAAAGTATATTATGAAACGAAATACACTTAAGATATTTCTTTGATGGGTGAGGAAATGTATCTCTGATATAAAATTAGTGTTGAGAAGAACAAGATTATATTCATCTATAACTGAACTAAAAGGAGGCTCCTAATGATAAAGGAGACTCAAATAATTGGAAAGGTAAAGGAGACTCAAATAATTGGAAAGGTAATCACAAATCAAATATTCAATGTCGTTATTGTAACAAGTATGGTCATATTAAGCTTTATTGTTGGGACAAAGAGAAGCATCAAGCTAATGCATCTGAAGGAATAGATGAAGAAGCTAATCTTTTTTTACTTATTTTAATGCTAGAGAAAACACAAATTATATATGCTGTTGCATAGTGGTTGCAGTAATCACATGACAGATATGAAAGAGATCTTCAAAAACATTGAGAATAAATAAAACTTCAAGTACAACTTGGAAAGGGAAGCAGGTTCAAGCAGAAGGAAAATGTGTTATTACAGTGAGAACTAAATCAGGTATTGAAAAGCAAATCCATTGTGTTCTTTATATTTCTGGTTTAGCTCACAATTTATTAAGTATTGGCCAATTAGTTCAAATAGACTATTCAATTAGTTTTTTGAATGATACGTGCGAAATTCGAGATTATAAATCTGGTAGGATTGCTATAGTAAAGATGACACGTAAAAGATGTTTTCACTCAAGTTCTCTTATCTTGATGATCATGCTTTATCTGTCAATATTGAAACTGAATCTTGGTTGTGCCATTTGTATTATGGGTACAATTGTATTTTAATGCTTTAAAGTTAATAAATCAGAAAAAAATGGTAGATGGTTTACCTTGCATTGAGAATGTAAATAATATGTGTGAAGGTTGCATCTACAGAAAGCAACATCGAGCATCATTTCCCATTTAGTCGGACTGGAGAGCAAGAATTCAGTTAAATATTGCAGATATTTGTGATACAATGAGAACTCCTTCATTAGGCGGTTGTACATATTTTATTTTGTTCATTGATGATTTTAGTATAATGAGTTGGGTTTATTTACTAAAATACAAATCAGAGTCATTTTCTAAGTTGCAGATGCTCAAATCTTATGTTGAGAAGTAAAGTGGTTACTTTATAAAATATTGAGAACAGATCATGGGGGAGATTTTTTGATCCAAAGATTTTTTTCCCCTTTTTCAAGCTAATGGCATACACAAGCATTTGACGGCAAGTTATATACAAGAGCAAAATCAATTCGCATAACAAAAAAATAGGATCATTGTTGAGATGGCCAGAAATATGTTAAAAACGAAGTATCTTCCAAATGAGTTCTGGGTAGAAGCAGTGTACACTTTAGTCTTTCTCCTAACTAGACCCACGAAAGCAGTACAGAATTGAACTACTTTAGAAGTATGGTCTGGTAAGAAATCTAATGTAAGTTATTTAAAAGTTTTTAGTTCACTTGCAAATGGATTTTGTATGTCCAATTTTTAATACATAAAATTCACAGAATTGCTATAATCTTTAGACAAGTCTACTAATAAAAAATAAGTAGTTATTTTTTTAAAAACTCAATCAGTTTAAAATCAATTATAAGTCTTTTAATTAGGAACTCATGATAAGTTTAAAATTAATTATATTTATTTTAAAAACCAATATTTTTTTGAAAATTATAATTAAATAACTAGTAGAATACGGAAGAATTTGGAATAAAAAGTATCTAACCTACGAGAGAAATTGAAATATTGGAGAGAACCAATTTAACGATGATAATTATAGGATCCTCTTTCGACATACGTAAATAGCAAAAAGAATGCTATAGCATTCCAAATATGTTATAGTCTTTTTTATCATGTAAAATAAAAACATACGCTGCTTCTCCTAGAATTCGAACATGAGATCCGCTTTGATACACAAACATAGCAATAGATGAATGCTATAGATTCTACAACATTTTGTAGATAGATATTTTTGTAGCATCGCAGAAAGAACGCTAATGTTGATAAATTCTATCGCGTGAACACTTGAATGCTATAGAAAAATAGGTTCTATTTGTTGTAGTGTTTGTACAAAGCAAAATCATTTACAGTTCATAATAATACTAATATGAATGAATTTGTGAAGTTACAGATATATACCAAACTTTGATAAATGGTATTGGCTACAATTCATTGGTAAGGCAACTTCATCTTAATTACTCAAACCTTCTATCAGAATGGGGTTCACAATGGGCCCATACATACAATTCTATTACTGTAACATTGCTTACACAAGAAGAATCCACAAACAAAAATAAGTTTATTAATAACGTCCATTTGGTCGATTTTACAGAATATATATAATAATAAGGAATGGCATACATATTTCTTAATTGAAAACAACATGAATATAACTTAACATAAATGAAATGATTTTGTACGGTTAGGCACTTATTCCACATTTCATACTTTTGAAAGCCAGTTGGTGGTGAGCTTAGCTAGCGTCGCCCTTAATTACTCAAGGGCACTGGAAGCCTTTGGGGACCTTCTTGCCGCAGTAGTTGAGGAGAAGGCTGAGGTCGATGGGGACAGTGAGGTGGATCCCGAGGATGTCGGCCTTGATGGCAGTGCAGAGGCAGACGGCAGCCTCAAGGTCGAGCAGGTTTCCGAGGAGAGAGCAGCATGGCTTCTTAGGTGGCTTGCCAAGGTTCAAGTTGACTAGGCCGCTCAGCACGTTGGCGCAGACGCCTAGCTTGAGGGTGTCAATGGGGCACTTGCCACCGGAAGAAGGGCTCGGGGTCGGGGGCTTCGGGGTGGGGGGCTTCGGAGATGGGCAGGTGCCACAGGAGCTCACCAGAGCAAAGAATAGGAGGTTGACGGCGAGGAAGAGGACAGCTGATGCTGTTCTTGTTGATGCCATTACGTGCGTACTTGTAGCTTGGCTGGTGAATAACTTCAACTTGTGAGTGTGAGGAATAGTATCGAAGTGTCTGCGCCAGCTATTTATAGGCATCAAGCGGTACTGCTGGTGTGTTTGAACAACATATTTTTAATTAGGCAAGAACAGAGACAAAAACCATGTGATGATGCATGATCGAGGGCGGGAAAGATGTTTTCGCTGGCAAACCATGCGATCGTTGTATAGTTTGGAACCTAGTTAATTCGGTGGAATTATCTCAATTATATATGCAATCCCTCTCGGCATGCAACAATAATTAGGATCTATTATTGTTTAATGTCCAATTGGTTTAGCTTAATTAATTTGATGAGCAAATAATAGTTTGTCTTCCTTTCCCTACAACAGATCGCATTCACATGCATGGATGGAATTCTATACCATTTTTGCATTCTCTTACGAAGTTAGTTGTGAGCATATTCTACGGTGTTGGCGCTAATGGCTTGGCCTCAATGTGTATCATGGTTTGCCAATGGTCATTGCGGCAGGGCCGGCCCACTGGTAAGCCAGACAAGGCTTCGGACTTGCGCAACCCTCCTCTGCTTAGGGCAACCCCCATGCTCAGGGTTATCTCAATAGAGGTCAGGGTTGCGGGTGCATGGCTCTCCAGGATCAGCCTAAAATAAGGGTCAGTGGCAACCAAAACTAGCTCCAGATATGACAATCCAACCCCCCGGGCCGACTCTGATTGCGGGGAGACTTTAGTTCCAATTTGCACTCACACGAGAACAGACAAGTCCGAGACAGTATCAAAATAAGTCAAATTAGCGACACCAGAAAATGTTGTTAATCCGAAAAATTTGTCGCTAAACGTCATTAGTGACTCCATTATCGGGTCACATATTGACGGGTTGCAGACCAGAAGTGTGTCATTAAACATCACAATACAAAAAAAGTAGTGACGTCGCCAATGTTGCTAAATTGGTACAACTTTTAGTGGCATTTTATAACTTGTTTTGTTGCCAATTCAGCGACCCATAATTAGTCATTGTTTTTCGCCAAAACATCGACTAGGTTAGCGATGTAATATTTAGTTCCAATTTGCACTCACACGAGAAGGTAGGGAGTAGTAGTGTACCAGATATTAGTCTGTTGACTGACTTTGAGCATTGTCTTCTTAGATCGGGATTGAAGTGCATGACCAAGACTTGCCACATTTGGACATTGAATGAGAGTGGTGAAGAAGAGGTCAACTGATAGAGGTTTGTGCAAAGAAATGAGCAGGGACCCTCCCAGATCCAAGAGTGGAGGGTTTGCGTCTGTGATACACATCCGACTTCATTTCGTTATTGTAGTGTTTGGTACGAGTTGAGGGATATGAGTAACACTACAAAAATACAGTAAAACATTAACTGTAAACCAGTGATGCACTAAGTATGTCGCTGATTAGTGACAAACAAGAGACATACCAGCGACGGATCATGCACGAGCGAGTTACAAGTGGGCCGCGGATCCATCGCTAATACCATTGCTAATTGACGAAGATCAGGACGTTGCTTGTGTTGCATGTTTCATGCAAAAGCCAAGTCCTCAAAGCCAAGTCTTCAACATGCCAAGTCTTTTGGAGACTTAGCCTCTTTTGGCTAATTTTAGTATAGGCTATTTTAAGCATATACTATCTTTAGCATATGCTTAATGCTATATAAGAGAGCATCATTTTCACAATCTTTACTCCACTCTCTCCCTCTCATTCTCTCGTGTTCAATTCAAAGCTTTGTTCTTCGGTTTGTGCTCTGGACAGAAAAACTAAGTTCGGGGTCTCTCTTTCCGAGTTGTGTGCGACGAGGAGATACCGGTAGAGCGGAAGTTTTACCACTAGGAGCATTCGGAACAAGTCTGCACATAGACCCGAATTAACTCTTAGGACAGGGCTTCGTGCGCGACTTTCCCGGAGGCCGGTAACATTTTCTTTATTTTATTTTGTTTGCAGATTTTTTGGAATAATTTCCAACAATCTAAGAGTTGAGTTATTTACTTTATTTGTTAATTTTTTGAATATTTGTTAAATTAGTAACAATTTATCATTTTCATAAAGTGACACCTGAGACAAACATTATTTTGTTAGTAATTTTATGAATTCTAGTTTACTTTACTCAATATTTAAATTTAGGCTAAAGTAAACAATTAATTGATTTAGTAAAATTCTTTTAATTTTAAAGTTCTAAAGTAGAGATTTGTTTGGGAACAAGCCGAAAGGGCCCTTCTGTCAAAAAGACGTAAATCGTCTAAGCGACCGGTTCTTAAGAGTTCCTAGTGAACCTCCGCTTGCTGGGATCCGGCCCCTACAGCTAACACAACCTTATCAAAACTTGAAAAACTAAAATTTTAAAGGTCTATTACTAAAATCATTTAAATTGTTAAGTTTTAGCTGAATCCATCTTGTCACGACACGCACCCTGTATAGAGGCACGAGAAGTGGGTACGTCCAGCCTACGCCGCAGTGTCGGCGGTGTTACCAAGAAATTAAAGACAACAACAACTAACTACTAAAATAATACTCCAATATCTCAAACCAACTTAATACAGACTCAATATCTTAACTTTAATACAACAAGCCAAAACATGAAAGCTAAAATAGTCTACTAGCTAATCTCCTGAATCACTCCTGAGAGTCGGAACCAAAGGTAGCTAATCCCTCGCCAGGTCCATGGTAAGCAGGGCATGTGTCCTCAGGATTATCATCTGTAATATTTTCAACAGGTCCAATCAGGACGGGAACGAGTACAACTCATCTAGAAAAACCCAAGTAAATGACAAAGAACTATAAAGCAGTTATAGACAGTTTTATTGATGAACATGGCAGTTTTATACAGGTAATGATGGCATAGAGAGAACAGTAAGATACAAGAAAAGAAAGGTAACTAAAACAAGAGAAGAATCATGGCAATGAAGACTGTAATAAAGGCTAACTGAACTAGAATATCATGTGTGAGTCCAGACAGTACGATATAAGTCTAATGTAATCCCAGTGTGAGTCCAGTCTATATAATCTGATACCAGATAATTTTCAGTACAAGATGAGTCCAACAGTGATCAATAAAACCAGGGTGAGTCCAACTATGATCTAACAGTGTGTTTTAACATACCGAGGTCGACATGCAAACGGCTGTAGGTATCAGGCACATCTCTCACTGATCAGGCAAGAGATGGCTATGCTTCCAGTAGATTCCAGTTGGAGATTCCAGATTTGGGGTATGTCTACATGTCTTACTCAATATTTCCCCGCCCAGCAAGTGAATCCAAAATCGACAAAAAGAATCGAGATGAGTCTGGCCAATACATGATGATTCCAGAAATAATTCCAGAATGATACTAATGACTCCAGTAATAGAGGCCAGCAAGTAAAGTATGTGTCGATACATGAATCCAGAAATATCCATACGTGTTGATACAGAGAATCATATAGAACTAACTAGAACTGAAATACAGTAATCGACAAATAAATGAGAGAACTATCAGAGAATGTACTCGCCTGATACTCTGAAAAGAGTAATGTAATATCAGATGTCTGTACCAGGGTCACAATGTCCTAAAATAGAGCAATACAGTTATGACATGTCCAAAATGAAGGTAAATAAAATCTACGATGCAATCTGTATGAATTCTAAGCCAATCTAGGTCAAAGTCAAACTTGGTCAACACTACAGTCAGACTAAGTCAAATCAAGTCATACTAGGTCACAAGAAGTTAAACTAAGTCATACAAGGTCAAACAAGGGTAAACAAGTCTAATCTAGGTTAAAGTCAACTCATGGTCAAACATTCTAGCCAAACTAGTCAACTCTAGTTACTTGGGTCCATATAGGGTCAAGTCTTAGTTCAACTAAGGTTTTGGTTAATCATAGACTAGTCAATAAGGTAATTAGGTCAATCTTGACTAATGGTCAACTTCTAGTCAACTCTATAAGGCTAACTCCAACCATCATAGGCTAACATGTCTTAGAATACCTAAGATACTATACTACAATTACCTATACAAAGTATACCATACATAAATACATATAGTACAATACCAACCTTAATCCTATAATCAAGCTAATCCCATTCTCCAACTCAAGTCATGACTCAACTCTAAGTATCTCACTTAATCCCATACATATCTTCATCTATATAGGATTACCCTCATAATCCATATGGTTAACCTAATCATCTGGTTTAGTCAAACTCAAGTCAAATAGTCCTTCTATGTTCATCCAAGTTATTTCTAGGTCAATTAGGTCAAGGTTTGACCTATAGTTGACTTTGGTCAACACTGGTCAATTATCTAGTCAAACTAGGTCTACTAGACCTAGTGGTCAATTCTAACTTGCTACTAACCATAGGCTAGTATTCCTATGGCACCAAGACATACATTCAATACCTATATACACATAGGCCATAGTCCAAGATATCAAGTCTATATACATATATGTACATATCTAATTTATATAGTCAACTATATATATATATATATAATACCAAGGCCATATCACATATATATATATATATAATATATATATATATATATATATATATATATATATATATATATATATATATATATATATATATATATATATATATATATATATATATATACATATCTAATATATATATACCATATATATCCAACTATATAATACCCACATACATATATATAGTACCCACATATATACATAATACATATATATATATATATATATATATATATATATATATATATATATATATATATATATATATATATATATATATATATATATATATAAACCCATTCACATATATATAATACCCTTATATATATAACATATATATATATATATACCACTATATATACATAACATATATATATATATACACATACATAACATATATACATATATAGGTAGAGAGAGAGAGTGGGGGTGATGGGGTGTCATGTGTGTGTGTGGACTGGATAGCAGAGGGGGGGGGGGGGTTAATCTCAGGAAAACTGAGATGGGAACCACACCACACACACATACATAGGTGCATATATACACACACACATTCCTACATATATACAAGTATATATACACTCACATACATACACACATACATATATACTTACATATGCAGTACATATATACATAAATACGCATGTATATATACATAGAAATCAGTTTGAAATCCATTTAAAATACTGAAAAATAACAGGAATACTGTTCAATACTGAAAATTGGGGGTAAACCCAAATCCGACACCAAAACCTAGCCAATACCCAAAACTAGTGGTTGGTAATCGTGCCCCCATGTGTACACATGTCGTAGGTGTCCCTAGGTGTCCACCACGGCACGACACAACGTGTCCAAGTGTCAAAAACCCAAATCGGGTAAATTCAGACTGTGCACTGTGTCACAGCATCGTGCAGAGATGCACACGCGTGTAGGACACAGCACACGTGTCCTCGTGTCTCGTGGTCACGTGTCTAGGTTCGCCTAGGGTCAGGCTAAGTGTCCCAGTGTCTGTCTCGTGTCCAAGTGTCACACAGTGTCGTGTTCGAGCCCGTATCAGAGCTCAATTTCCACGTGTGTGCTGTCAGTACAAATTCAATGCACACACGAATTCGTGTCCGACACTGCACTAGAAGACACGAAACTTGGGGGACATGTTCGCAGACATTGCCCCCTCATGTCCACCAAGTTTCACCCCTCCACGTGTCGTGTCGTGTCCTACGTGAGTCCCGAACAGCAGGGGAATGAACACGCGCGTGGCGCAGTCTCGTGCAGCGAGGACAGAGCCTCGTGGACACGACACACGTATCAATACGTGTCGTGCTCGTGTCAGGGTGTAGCCTAGGTCTAGGGCTAGGGTTTAGGCCTGATACTTTGTGTCCACGTCGTGTCTAGACACGACACGAAGGCCGTGTCAGTGTGTGTTTTAACACTATGTGCAGTGTAAACTAAACCAGTGCGCGTGTGATTACGTGTCCGATACGACACGAGATGACATGGCACTTGGGGGCTGACATGTCAGTCATGGCCCCTTCGTGTCCACCAAAATTGGTGTGTCAAAGTGTCGTATACAGTGAGAAATGGGGCTCGAGCAACAGGACACAGTGTATGTGTGTGTACAGAGCATTCGTGTCCGTTTTGGACACGGACACGACTCGAAGTGTGCTCAGTCAACTAGGGTTGTGTCCTACATGTCTAGGGCTACCCAAAAATGTATTTTGTTTTGGAAAATAACAACATTTAAACCATAGTGACATTTTACCAAACACTGAAATCAAGAGACTGACACGTGTCCGATACGGACACCAAACCAAGCCTATTTCCTACCAAACTTGACCGACAGCTAGGGTTTACCTATATGCATGCAATTATGAAAAGAAAACACAATATTAACTAGGTTTGTAGGTATTTACCTATGAGTGCAAAATCCTCAAATATAGGCCTATTTGAATGAAATCCTCCTTCAACTCCTAATGTCCAAAGCTTCACGAATCCTTGCTAGCAAGCCACAATTGGTATCCTCTAGTGTAGGGGAGTCTAATGCAAGAAACTAGGCTCAATTTGGAGTTAAATTGGTTATGTGGTGAAGGGTTGAAGTGGTAGGGAAACTAGGTTTTTAGTGTAATAGAAAAATAGCATGAATGAAGAGGGGGGTGTGTTTATATGGAAGGGGGTAGGGTGTGGCTGCCATGGGGGGGTAGGGTAGATATTTAGGGTTCCTTTACACCTTGCTAGCTTAGCTCTTAAGGCTTGGACCAAGTAGATATTTATAGGTTTCATGAAAATATCTATAAAGTAAATATCTAAGATATTTCAATCCTAAGATATTTACAACATAAAGTAAATATCTACACTTAGTCTTCTAGGTTAGTGGCTAACCCCTAGATTAGGCTAAACTAGGTTAGGGACTAACAAGACACTAATCAACTAATTAAATAATAATAAATCACATAAATCCAAATAAAATCTAATAAATTACCAAAATACCCTTTAGGCTAAAAAGCCCTAATTTGATGTTCTGAACCTATGGTTAGGCTCACATGATCATGGTTAGTCTCTAGGTTATAAAATCTCTAGGGTTTACACTAGGGTTACACTAGTCAAATCACAAAGTCATAAGTCATGACTTAGAAAATAGTTTTAAATTAACTAAAATCACCAAAAATCATATTATGACTAAAACACCATTATTTAATAATAAAAATAATAAATTTTCAAAAAATCCCAATTTCAGAAAACTGGGTGTTACACATCTTATTGAGTAAATATTTTATTTTATTTTTCAGACCTTAGAAATCATGTCTACCAAAGACGAGACTTCGACTGCTAAGCCAGCCAAGTTTGATGGCACCCACTTCAAGAGGTGATAGAGTCAAATGAATTTCTGACTCACACTTTAGGACTGATTTCAGCCATTGATGGTTCCACACCCATCATAAATGATTCTGACGACACTGAGTCTGACATAAGAATGTCCAAACCCTCCAGTTCCTCCAAACCTAAAACCCCTAAGGAAATAGACTTTCACTTCCATCGAATTCTAAGCGCTTTATATGATTCACTTTATGATATATTCTTTGAATATAAAAGCGCCAAAGAACTTTGGAATGCTTTAGAAGATGAATATGGTTGTGATGATGCTGGAATTGAAAGATTCACTTCTTCAGCATTTAATAAGTATTTCATGGTAGATGACAAACCTATGAATGAACAAATCCATGAATTCCAAAAATTTGTGAGGCACATTCAAGCTAAAGTTACAACCTTTTCAGCTGAACATAAGATAGCTTGCCTAGTAGATAAGCTCCCTCCTTCTTGGTCTGATGTAAAAAAGGACCTCCATCGTACCCAAGGTGAGCTTACTTTTGCCCAAGTACTGAAGCAAATTAGAGTTGAAGAACAACTTAGGCTAAGGTCTAACTCCAAGACTGAGACTAAGGCTAAGGTAAACCTAGTAGAGTCATCCCAAAGCAAACCTAAGCCTAATAATCCTCACAAACCCAAGAATAATATCTTCAAGAAGAAGAATATTGTTCAGTCTCATCACCAGAACCACAAGAATCGTTAACACAAGCAACTCCAAAAACCTAGAAACTTTGGTCAGACTCAGGATCAAGGAAGATTTTATTTTGTGTATGGTAGAACAAACCACACGGCCATCAACTGTTTCCAAAGGAAGAAGAAACCAATCAAGACTTCCTATAGGGGAAAAGGCCCAGCCAAACCAGAAGCCAACATGATTCTGAATGGGTCTTCTGGTTCCTTCAGGTCTGTGACTTACCAACCCTTAGTTAATATTTCTTACCATTCTGATGACTGGTGGTTGGATTCTGGAGCTAATGTTCATGTTTCATTTGATCGCTCCTGTTTTTCAAACTATCAGGAATCATGTGGAGGAGGCATAACCCTAGGAGATGGCTCTACGGCACAAATTGTAGGAAGAGGAAGAATAGATCTAAAGATGACATCAGAAAAATTTTTGCATTTTCATGATGTTCTTCATGTGTCGACTGTTAGGAGAAATTTAGTTAGCGGTTCCCTTCTTGTAGCATCTGGTTACAAGATTGTAATGGAAGCTAATAAAGTTGTATTTTCTAAGAATGAGTCCTTTGTTGGTAAAGGATTTATAAAGGATGGTCTGTTTATTCTCAGTACTGTAAATAAAATATTGGATCCTTCTCCTATTGTTTCCAATATAGAATCTTCTAATGTATGGCATAGTAGACTAGGTCATGTGAACCTGGGTTCCCTTAGAAGGATGATGAACCTAAATCTTATTCCCAAGTCTCCTGTAGATAATAAAGACAAGTGTGAGATTTGTGTTCAAGCCAAACATTCTAGACTACCATTCAAATCCGTAGAAAGGAATTCTGATCTTCTAGAACTAGTTCATAGTGATGTTTGTGATTCAAATAGGGTTTTGACTCGAGGTGGTAGGAAATACTTTGTCACATTTATAGATGATTGTTCAAAGTATTGCTATACCTACCTTCTCAAAACCAAAGATGAAGTTCTAGATAGATTCAAGGTTTACAAATCAAAAGCTGAAAACCAATTAGAGAAAAGGATGAAGATCCTTAGATCTGATCGTGACGGAGAGTATACCTCAAACGAAATGACTAACTTCTGTGAAGAACACGAAATAGTTCATGAGGTGACTGCTCCTTATTCACCACAATCTAACGAAGTTGCTGAAATGAAGAATCGTACTCTGTTAGACATGGTGAATGCCATGCTTCTCAGCTCAGGTGCTCCTGATAACTTGTGGAGAGAAGCCTTATTAACAACTTGCTACATCCTAAATAGGATTCCCAGTAAATCTAAGGATAAGACTCCCTATGAATTATGGAAAGGTAGAACTCCTAGAGTCCATTACCTCAAAGCTTGGGGATGTCTAGCAAAAGTTGGAATTCCTGAACCAAAAAAGAGAAAGATTGGACCTAAGACCATAGATGGTGTGTTCATAGGATATGCCTTAGATAGCAATACCAATAGATTTCTAGTGACTAATTCTGAAGTAAATGAAATCTCTAACAATACCATTATAGAAGCTAGAGATGCAGTTTACTTTGAAAATATATTCCCTTTTAAGGATAGAATTTCTTCCAATCCCTCAAGTTCTTCCCTAGCTCCTTCTACAAGTTTTCATTGCCATTCATCAAGCTCACAACCTGAACAAGACTTAGAACCTAGAAGAAGTAAAAGAGGAAGGATTGAAAGGAATTTAGGGGAAGGCTTCTTCACTTATTTGATAGAGGGTGATCCCTCAATTTATGAAGAAGCAATATCTTCTTCTGATGTTCCTTTCTGGAAAGAAGCCATAAATAATGAGTATAACTCTATTATAGAGAATAATACTTGGTTTCTTGCAGATCTACCTTTAGGTAGTAAACCCATAGGTTGCAAATGGATCTTCAAAAAGAAACTCAGAGCTGACGGTACTATAGAGAAATACAAAGCTAGATTAGTAGCTAAGGGTTTCACTCAGAAAAAGGAATTAGATTATTTTGATACATATTCTCCTGTAGCTAGGATTACTTCTATTAGAACTCTTCTAGCCTTAGCATTCATTCATAACATGCTGATCCATCAAATGGATGTAAAGACAGTATTTTTGAATGGAGATATAGAAGAAGAGATCTACATGGAGCAACCTGAAAGTTTTATTGCTAAAGGTCAAGAAAAGAGAGTTTACAGATTAGTAAAATCACTTTATGGCCTAAAGCAAGCTCCCAAGCAATGGCACAACAAATTTGATAAAGTGATTATAGAATATGGTTTCTTGCCAAATGAGTATGACAAATGTATATACTCTAAAAATTCTGGTAGAAGTTGTGTCATTTTATGCTTGTATGTTGATGATATCCTTATTCAAGGATCTTCACTGGAACTGATAAATAACACTAAGAATTATTTATCTAACCAGTTTGATATGAAAGACCTAGGCGAAGCCAACTTGATCCTAGGAATGCAAGTGTCCAAATGCAAAGAGGACTATACTCTATCCTTAGCACATTCAATTGAGAAAATGCTAAGAAAGTTTGAGTATTTTGATAAAAAAACCTGCCCTTACTCCTTATGACAGTAATGTTGGCCTCAAGAAGAATGAAGGATCACCTATAGAACAACATAGATATTCACAGATGATAGGGTCCCTTATGTACATATCAAATAGAACCAGACCCGATATTGCATTTGCTATTGGAAGACTTAGTAGATATACCGGAAACCCAAATTAGTCACATTGGACTGCATTGGATAGAGTATTTAGATATCTTAGAGGTACTCTAGATTATAAACTTCATTATTCTAGATACCCTGATATTATAGAAGGTTATTCAGATGCAAATTGGGTAACTGATTCACATGATGTGAAATTCACTACTGGATATGTTTTTACTCTAGAAGGAGCAGCAATCTCCTGGAGTTCATGCAAACAAACTATCATAGCTAGGATTACAATGGACTCTGAAATGATAGCTCTTGACACTACTTGTACAGAAGCTGAATGGCTTAGAAATTTAATTATGCATATACCTGTTTATCATATTCCTGTTCCTGCAATTTCTATCAATTGTGATAATAAATCTGTTATTGAACTACTAAAGCATGATTCTGTGAATGCTAAGATAAACAGGCACCTGCAGCTGCGCTTCAAGTCTATAAAGAGTCTATTGGGCAAATATGTGGTTCTTGACTATATAAAGTCAGAAAAGAACCTTGCAGACCACTTGACGAAGGGTCTATCTAGGACATTGATCCTAGAATCATCGAGGGAGATGGGGTTAAGCCCATAATTTAGTCACCAGTAGTGGCAACCCAACCAAGTCTGACTAGAGATCCCAAGAAGCCGGTTCAATGGGTAGGAACAAACTGGACTAGGTGACTAATATGGAACACTGACCTTGAGATTAAATTCTCTTTAAAATAAAAGCCCAGGAGGCTGTACATGTGTACATTGATACCCCATCCCTATGGTGACAGTATTCCGGTGTGATATGGTTAGGGTGAGTTTAAACTCTTAATAAGTCCAAGCATGATATGCAGGGTTGATACCTATCACCAACCCTTGAGGACTTACCTATATGAGAGGTCGTGAAGGCTGCGACTATAGGACAGGGCGATCCTAGACAACTCTCATGAATGTGTAAAAGTGCGCATGGCCAATCAAAGCGCCACCCGATAGACCCAAAGAACCTCTAGCGTATTGTGTGCTATTTTTCTGAATCTGGTTCAAGAAGTCTGATTCAAGGCATAGTCCATCAAGCACTTCTTCAGACAAAGACAATAGTAACTAATGAGATTCAAGGCTGTAGTCCATCTCATCTATGCATAATATATATTTGCCCAGAAATCCTCTACCAATTCTTATTCCCTTGTCATCTCTATGTTTTCGGAACTTGACTTTTTTTGGGGGGGGGGGGATTGTTGCATGTTTCATGAAAACCCAAGTCCTCAAAGCCAAGTCTTCACATGCCAAGTCTTTTGGAGACTTAGCCTCTTTTGGAATTTTAGTATAGGTTTTTAAGCATATACTATCTTTAGCATATGCTTAATGCTATATAAGAGAGCATCCTTTTCACAATTCACTCCACTCTCCCTCTCATTCTCTCTTATTCAATTCAAAGCTTTGTTCTTCGGTTGTGCTCTGGGCAGAAAAGCTAAGTTCGGGGTCGCTCTTTTCGAGTTGTGTGCGACGAGGAGATACCGGTAGAGCGGGAGTTTTACCACTAGGAGCATTCGGAACAAGTCTGCACATAGACCCGAATCAACTCTTAGGATAGTGCTTCGTGTGCGACTTTTTCGGAGGGGTAACATTTACTTTATTTTATTTTATTTGCAGATTTTTGGAATAATTTCCAACAGCTTGCGTTAATTTGTACACCGACGAAATTGGGTGTCGTTTGTCCGTCGCTAGGGCAGAATTTTTCTGCGCAGCCTAATTTTCATTCATGCAAAACAAACTCCCAAAACCTCCCTCTTGATCTTAGACAAGAGCGCCCTCGAGCTCTCCCTCCTCTCCCTCCGCCCAATCAACGCGACCCTGATGGGAAGCTCCCTCCCCGCTCGTTCTCTTGTTATTTAATTGTGTGCTCCCTCCTCCACGTGTCTATATATGTGTCCAAGAACAAACAATAAGAATTTTGGATAATATGGACGGGATACAGATACGTGACATACATACACATACAGTGAAAAGTATGTGACATTCGTAGATGGCAGGTTGCGTCCGGGACCAAGGGCACAAACAGTGGGAGTTTTGTTTGGATAGGAGCATCAATACTGTTAATCTTTTGATCACCAATATTTGGAGGTAGATACATTCTGAGCATCAACACTAAACTATTCCACGCTAAAAAATATTTAATTTTCATGCTTGAAGAGCCTAAAATCACCATGAAGTCTTGAAGAAAGTATATTATGAAAATGAAATACACTTAAGATATTCTTTGATGGGTGAGGAAATGTACCTCTGATATTAAATTTAAGTTGAGAAGAACAGATTATATTCATCTATAACTGAACTAAAAGGAGTCCTAATGATCGAGAGACTCAAATAATTGGAAAGTAAAGGAGACTCAAATAATTGCAAAGGTTGTTGTAACAAGTATGGTGTGACAAGTATGGTCAAGCATGGTCAAGCATTATTGTTGGATAGTGGTTGCGTAAAAGTATGGTAAAGGAGACAAATCAAATATTCAATGGTTGTTGTAACAAGTATGGTCAAGCATTATTGTTGGGACAAAGAGAAGCATCAAGCACTGCATCTGAAGGAATAGATGAAGAAGCTAATCTTTTTTACTTATTTTAATGCTAGAGAAAACACAAATTAATATGTTGTTGCATAGTGGTTGCAGTAATCACATGGCAGATGAAAGAAGTCTTCAAAAACATTGAGAATCATAAAACTTCAAGTGCAACCTGGAAAGGGAAAAGGTTCGTTCAAGCAGAAGAAAAATGTGTTATTACAGTGAGAACTAATCAGGTATTGAAAAGCAAATCCATGTTGTTTGTCTTTCTGGTTTTAGCTCACAATCTATTAAGTATTGGCCAATTAGTTCAAATAGACTATTCAATTAGTTTTTTGAAGATACGTGTGAAATTCGAGATCATAAATCGGTAGGATTGTTATAGTAAAGATGACACCTAAAAGATGTTTTCACTCAAGTTCTCTATCTTGATGAACATGCTTTATCTGTCAATATTGAAAATGTATCTTGGTGTGCCATTTGTATTATGGGTACAATTGTATTTTAATGCTTCAAAGTTAATAAATCAGAAAAATATGGTAAATGGTTTACCTTGCATTGAGAATGTAAATAATATATGTGAAGGCTGCATCTACATAAAGCAACATCGAGCATCATTTTCCATTTAGTCGGACTGGAGAGCAAGAATGCCAGTTCAGTTAAATATTGCAGATATTTGTGATACAATGAGAAACTCCTTCATTAGGCGGTTGTACATATTTTATTTTGTTCATTGATGATTTTAGTAGAATGAGTTGGGTTTATTTACTAAAATACAAATCAGAGCCATTTTCTAAGTTGCATATGCTCAAATCTTATGTTGAGAAGCAAAGTGGTTACTTTATAAAAATATTGAGAACAGATCGTGGGGAGATTTTTTATCCAAAGAGTTCTTTTTTTCAAGCTAATGGCACACACAAGCATTTGATTGCAAGCTATATACCAGAGCAAAATTGATTCGCATAACAAAAAAATAGGATCATTGTTGAGATGGCAAGAAATATGTTAAAGACGAAGCATCTTCCAAATGAGTTCTGGGTAGAAGCAGTGTACACTTCAGTCTTTCTCCTAACTAGACCCACGAAAGCAGTACAGAATCGAACTACTTTAGAAGTATGGTCAGGTAAGAAATCTAATATAAGTTATTTAAAAGTTTTTGGTTCACTTAAAAATGGGTTTTGTATGTCCAATTTTTAATACATAAAATTCAAAGAATTGCTATAATCTTTAGACAAGTCTACTAATAAAAAAAATAAGTAGTTTTTTTAAAAAAAAACCTCAATCAGTTTAAAATCAATTATAAGTCTTTTAGGAACTCATGATAAGTTTAAAATTAATTATATTTATTTTAAAAACCAATATTTTTAAAAATCATAATTAAATAACTAGTAGAATACGGAAGAATTTGGAATAAAAAGTATCTAACCTACGAGAGAAATTGAAATATTGGAGAGAACCAATTTAACGATGATAATTTTAGGATCCTCTTCGACATACGTAAATAGCAAAAAGAATGCTATAACTGCTATAGCATTCCAAATATGCTATAGTCTTTTTTTATCATGTAAAACAAAACCTACGCTTGCTCCTAGAATTCGAACATGAGATCCGCTTTGATACACAAACATAGCAATAGAAGTATGCTATAGAGTCTACAACATTTTGTAGATAGATATTTTTCTAGCATCGCAGAAAGAATGCTAATGTTGATAAATTCTATCGCGTGGACACTTGAATGCTAAAAAAAAACTGCTATTGTAGGTTCTATTTGTTGTAGTGTTTGTACAAAGCAAAATCATTTACAGTTTAATAATACTAATATGAATGAATTTGTGAAGTTATAGATATATACTTCCACAAACTTTGATAAATGGTATTGGCTACAATTCATGGTAAGGCAACTTCATCATAATTATTCAAACCTTCTATCAGAATAGGGTTCACAATGGGCCCATACATACAATTCTATTACTGTAACATTGCTTACACAAGAAGAATCCACAAACAAAAATAAGTTATTAATAACGTCCATTTGGTCGATTTTACAGAATATATAATAATAAGGATGGCATACATATTTCTTAATTGAAAACACATGAATATAATAACTTAACATAAATGAAATGATTTTGTACGTCTTAGGCACTTATTCCACATTTCATACTTTTGAAAGCCAGTTGGAGGTGAGCTTAGCAAGCGTCGCCCTTAATTACTTAAGGGCACTGGAAGCCTTTGGGGACCTTCTTGCCGCAGTAGTTGAGGAGAAGGCTGAGGTCGATGGGGACATCGAGGTGGATCCCGAGGATGTCGGCCTTGATGGCAGTGCAGAGGCAGACGGCAGCCTCAAGGTCGAGCAGGTTTCCGAGGAGAGAGCAGCATGGCTTCTTAGGTGGCTTGCCAAGGTTCAAGTTGACTAGGCCGCTCAGCACGTTGGCGCAGACGCCTAGCTTGAGGGTGTCAATGGGGCACTTGCCACCGGAAGAAGGGCTCGGGTCGGGGGCTTCGGGGTGGGGGGCTTCGGAGATGGGCAGGTGCCACAGGAGCTCACCAGAGCAAAGAATAGGAGGTTGACGGCGAGGAAGAGGACAGCTGATGCTGCGGTCTTTGATGCCATTACAGAGTTTGAGTAAGTTCAACAGTAGCTCAGTAGCTAGTGAATAACTGCAACTTATGAGGAATAGTAAGTGTCTGCGCCAGCTACTTATAGGCGTCAAGGGGTACTGTTGTGTTTGAACAACATATTTTTAGGCAAGAACAGAGACAAAAACCATGTGATCGATGATGCATGATCGAGGGCGGGAAAGATGTTCTAGCTGGCAAACCATGCGATCGTTGATCGGTATAGTTTGGAACCTAGTTAATTCGGTGGAATTATCTCAATTATATATGCAATCCCTCTCGGCATGCAACAATAATTAGGATCTATTATTGTTAATGTCCAATTGGTTTAGCTTAATTAATTTGATGAGCAAATAATAGTTTGATTCCTCTCTCTACAACAGATCGCATTCACATGCATGGATGGAATTCTATCTTGTCCATATATAAGACCATCTCCAATGGTGATTTCTAAAATTGAGTTCTTATCCTACTTGGCATTGTACTTTAAGGAGATTTCTATCCTAGTTGGAAGAGTTTCTACATAGAAATTGTAGACATACAAAAATGCTCTCCAATGGTTCTCTATTTCTATCCTATGTGTCACATAGTAAAAGATCAATTTAATGGTGTGGGGCCAATAATAATTGTCATGAGAGAGGAGAATTTCTATGTGAGTTTCTACATGTAAAAAATCCTCCTAGAAAGTTTCCATCCTACATCATTGCCACCTAGGATAGAAATAGTGATAGCTAGAAATCACCATTGGGAGAAGTTTTTTCTAAAATGGATTTCTTCCATAGAAATAAGGAAGATAGAAACCCCCATTGGAGATGGTCTAATAGCTTTGGCCATCTCCTTCGGCCTTAATCCAATCCCTTGATGGTTGATGGAGACCCGACGAAGGACTACCCTTGTCTCGAGGCTAGCCCCCCCCCAGACGACAGACTCTACAGTGTTGGAATAATTTTATTTTTACTTATCTTTGTTAATGCATGGTACATGCACACATTTGTAGGTGTATGACATCGCTTGTGCTTGGCCAAGCCACGGTCACGACACACCGTTTTTCGGGATGCGAATGCGTACGCAAGCCAGCTACGTATCAGTGGACTACAGCCTAACTCGAATATGTATAAGATGTCTAGACTATGATATAGGTCTAATCATGGCCAGTCAAAACTATATCTCAATCCACTACGAGAATAACATAATAAGAATGAACAATATGCAATACAATCGGCCGTCCTGTACCACACATATTCGATCAAGATCACTACAGGAAAAATAACGCTTTTACGACGCGCAATGTGTGCCGTAAAGCATTCTACTGCGCACATATGCGTGCCATATTAGCCCATGCCTTAAAAACCAGTTCAGTTTAGACGACATAAAAGGCTTGCCGTCTAAAGTCAACTTGTGCGTCGTCTATAAGCATTTACGACATCCATTATGTGTCCTTAAAAGGCTATTACGGTGTGTTTATGCACGCCGTTAGTAAAATATTACGACATACGTCTACACGCCGTTAGTAAAATATTATGGCATTTTATTGCACGTCTTTAATGCACAAAGCATGACATGCTACAATACGCCATAAATAATAGTCAATTACGATATTCACCATATGCCATGAAAAGTATAAAATACCATCAATTAGGATATATTTTGCATGCCTTAAATTCTTTGTAATTTTTTTTTAAAATTCCTGCTGCTTTTGTGCAATCAAATTTACCTTTGACAATGAATCACAAAACATATAATATGCACAATAATTATGAAAAATAATAACTTTCATGAACAATAATATCTAATGATCCAAATCCAAAGTCACTTTATAGTATACACAATAAGTGTTTAAGAACTAACTTTCATTGAAACCATAATAATGTCAAATCATGTGAATCCAAATCACCAACTAAAATGCCACAAAAATGAGACCATATACTTAACCTAAATCTATACAAAATATATTAATTCTTCTTTCCATTCACGATCAAGCACCAGCATAATTAGAGTCGTTTTCATTCGCCACTGCCTCAAAAGTGCCCAAGTCCACATGTATTCAGCAAAAAGTAGCATCTCTTATATAACCTATTATACAACAACAAATCAAGTCATATAAAGTTCAAAATGAATACAATAACAAACTACTAACAAAAATAAAACATAGATATAGCAAAGTATGGGAACAGTAAATAGGAACCCCTCTCTGGAACAGTTACAGCATGGAATCAACCTCAGCCAAGGCTTAAATTGCCTCAATTTAGTAGTAGTGAAAGTAAAAGGGGCATGATAGGTTGGGAGGAATTTTATCAAGATATAAAGATGGATTTTGAATTTCCCAACTCACTGACCATGTAAATGAATTAAAACTTTTGATACATGAAGGTACTCTGCAGGAATACACATTAAACTTCCAAAACATGTCTAATAAAGTAATGGGATTATCTGAAAAATGTCAAGTAGTTGATATATACATGAATGAAGGTACTGTGCAGGAATACACATCACTGAGGATTAATGTGTATCAGTTTAAGATCAGTATATGCAGAAGCAGAAACATCATCCCAATACTTTGGAGTCCAACTACATATATCCTTTTCTCCCTCCAGCTACAAATAAAGTAGCCATAAATTAAAACTATAAGGTCCTATGAAAAAGCCGCAACCAACCTGAGAGTTTAATTGATTCACGCATGTTTCAGCCGATAAGGATATATGTAATAATCAAGGGTTCAGCTCCAGCTGTTTGTATATATCAAAATGAAAAATGCAAAAAAAAATTCCACATCTACAATATTGCTCACTTTCCTCATAATAGTTTTTGCATAACTAAACTACCAAAAAAAATTATGTTGAGGAACTCAAACTGGAGATGCAGGATCCCCCGTTCCCACTGTCAAACTCAAACTAAGATCATAGTAGACGTGGTTGATTCATGTTGCATACATAGACATACAGTATAAGCACATAGAGTAGTCCTTTCAGGAATTAGTTACCTAAGACCAGGAATCATGGCAACTGGGATCCTGGATCTACAATAGGTAAACATGAAAAAGCCACAACCAACCTGAGAGTTTAATTGCCTTCATTACTATGGTGTGAAAATCTTTCCAAAAGCTAAGAACAACAAAATTCTATATACTTAGTTGATCATACTTGAGCGAAACTGACAAAAGAAATGATAAAGCTTTACAAAGAAAAAGAAGTCAAGTAAACTCAAAATAATGTTGCAAAAAATTGGATCCTCTCTGTGTTAGCACTACTAAAATACAGCGAATTAGCGACGGCCATATCCGTCGCTAATCCGTCGACAAATCGACTTAGCGACGGCTAGCCGACGGAATTTGGCTGAAAAATTCGTCGAAAAATAGCTCGTCGCTAAACAAGTCCGTCGCTAAGCTGTCGACATTCGACTGCTTAGCGACGGATTGCCGTCATCAAGAATCGTATATTTAGTGACGGCTAGCCGACGAATTTTCGTCAAATCAATTATCAGAAAGTTTTTGATACTACTTATTAGCGACGGACAAGTCCGTCGCTAATATGTCGGTAACTGTATATCAGAGAGTTTCTGATACGCAAAATCCGTCGCTAATTAGTCGCTAGCCGTCGCTAATACTCGACGGAAGAACGACGGTTTAGCGACGGAATATCCGTCGCTTAGGTTCTGGAAATCTTTATATTTCCAGAACCTTGTCGACGGATAATCTGTCGCTAATTCGTCGACATCCGTCGCTAACTGAAAATTCTCCAGTTAGCGACGGGATATTCCGTCGCTTAGCCGTCGCCTTCCGTCGCTAGGTAGTCACAAGTTCGTCGCTAACTGGAAATTTTTTGAAAAAAATTACATAAAACACAGCATTCCCTGCTCGTACAACATCAGAAACATCGAAACATCACAATATGTATCACACCTCACACAAACCAACAAATCAATATACATCACACACCAATATACAAATATCTATTACAAATACATCACACAAACCAACATACATCAATGAGACCCGGAGCAACCCTCGTTGAATTTTTATATAATAAGTCTAGGTAATAGCATCCAAAACATCCAAGTCTACAAAATAACCATGTCTAGAAAATAAAAAAACATCAAGAGTTGTAAAACCATCCAAGTAAAACCCAGAAATAAGTCTACCGAAAACAAATCCGGTCAAAAATCTATCATATATCTATTGTCCTCTACGTAAGCGCAGAGAGATCTCCCTCCTCAGCCACTGCGCATAAGTAGGATCCACGCCCGCAAGATCGATCCACATGAGATGGATGACTGGAACTCCCGGTGTAACTGCCCTCTTGTGCCACATCCTTTCACAGCTACCTCGGCTTTAGGAATCACTTTTTCCTTAATAGTAGGAGAAAGTTCTTCCTTGACCGTCATCTCTACAGTAGGTACCACTACCGATTCAGCAGCAGAAGGTGCCACTACCTTCTCAGCAGCCATCTGTGCCTCTCTCAAACGACGTCCTGGGTCATGGGTGCCATCTGGTAAGATTGATGGAAACATGAGATTAATTAGGGATTAAACAAAATGATAGTATTAGACGTGTAATGTGAAGATTCATTATTGTATGAATAAACAGTATTAGACGTCCTCCGCGTCCTCGTCTTCCTCTTCCTCCTCATCTTTACTTCATCAATTTTGTTTTCCTCTTCGGATACTTCAACCTCTTCTACATGATTAGATGTGTAATATGGAACTTGTAACCCCTCCAACGGTGAATGACCCTCCAACGGTGAATGACCCTCCAACGGTAAATGATCCTCAGCAGTCTTGTCTTAAACTTGAAGCCATTAACGACAAAGCCTGACGGTACGGAATGAGTCTCACAACCAGGATATAGAGGAGTATTTGTATCTTGAAACATATCAGAACTCCTTCGCCTTGGAATTAGGATCCTCTGGATCAAAATTAGGCCATGCCGTATCGTACACCATATCATGTCTTTCTGCATATAGTTCACCTTGCGATAACCACAGGCCATAATCACGTACAACCTTACGGGTCAAATAATCTTTTACAGTCACCACTTTTCGAAACGTCTATTGCGACAATTACACATGGCACGATCAACGAAGTAACGATCCATCGCAGATTAGATGTAAAAATTTGCATCATAAGACAAAGTAAATAGAATTGTAATTAAAAATATATAGTCCGATACCGACCCCCTCTACTTCGTCACTCTACTTCCCCTGCTTCTCAAGAAGGTACCTCTCTGACCCCCTCTACTTCCCTGCTTCTCATTCGACTCTCTCAGCCTCCTATTCCGTATCATATGATATCCATCTCAACCAAAGAGTAGAGAAGTGTGAAAATATTAATATTAACCAAGGATCGGTATCGGAATCGGTATCACCATGAATTTCATGGCTTGTTCTACCAGAGTATATTAAAACCAAACGTGTGAAGCAGAGCTTCACATTCAAAATATTAGAAGAAAAAAATTTACGATTGGTGGTAGGACGAGCCAGAATCCTTTGAAAGTATTCTGGCTCGCCCTACCACCAATCGAAAAAAAATTCCTTCTAATATTGTGAATGTGAAGCTCTGCTTCACGTTGGTTTTTATTATGTCTGGTAGAACAAGCCATGAGATTCATGATACTGATTTCGATACCGATCCTTGGTTAATATTAATATTTCATACTTCTCTACGCTTTGGTTGAGATAGATATCATATGATGCGGAATAGGATGCCTCATGACCCGAATGAGAAGAGGAGAGTAGGGAGACTCACTCTATACACTCATCCGCCTACGATATACACTCTATACACTCTTACTTATGCAAGCCTTTTGAGGTAAACAGTATTATATAGATTTTCGAAAAAAATCTATAACTTGATAGGCCCAAAAGACTTGACATAAGTAAATTTAATTTTCAACACACCAAGATACTACTAAATATCTTATACATATATCCTTCTAGGATACTCACTCTATACCAAGGTTCAGTATCAACAAGGTTCTAAACGGCGGTAGGCGGGTGCACAGCGCCTAGACGTCGCCTAAGCGATCAATACTGATACTATGAAATAGCACTATACCAAAATAGTCAATTTGTAACACTTTATTTTTTCAATTCGTAACAGTTAATACCGTTACAAGTTACCAACGGTAATTACCGTGACAATTATTACATAACTGTTACTAAAATTATTTTTCATAATTTTTATCTAATTAATTTTTTTTGTAATGGTAGAAACCGTGATGATAAAATATAAGTGTTACCAAAATTTGTTTTCCCTCTTCTAATTTAACTTCCCTCCTCTGCTTCACCTTCCTCTAATATGCAGAGCTGTTACCATTAAAAATTTATCCGACTCCACCGCAACCCTCCTCGCAGCCATCCAAAGGCCTCCGCCACCACCACGTCACCGGCGTCATCACCATGGCGACACCCCATCACTTCTATGGATCCGTAGGAGATCCTCCATCAAGCCGCCTCTGCCCCACGCAAACCCTGTCTAGTGGAGGAACGTGATAGATCTACCATAGTGAGCTATGCTAGCTAGATAGGGTTTCACTTCTCATCCTTTTTTATTTTAAAAATTAGGGGTGGGGTTCTAATTTGTGTATTTAAAAAAAATTAAGGGGCGTACAAG
>JANAVB010007008.1:0-45617 GCA_029216955.1 Iris pallida
TCAAAAGGATCCTGCTTCTTCTTCCGAACCTGCTCTGGCACAACCTGCATCTGTTGAAGAGGTCCCTTCTATATCTTCACCAGTTGTAGTATTAATTCCTCCTAAGCCAACAACGGCTGACAAAGGCAAGCAACAAGTTCGATTTGACAAACCTCTAAAGAAGTCATCTCCTACTGGGCTTGAGAAGCCTTACAACTTTGATATATTGGCTCAATTAGCCAATACACCAGCTAGGCTGTCAATCTTTGAACTCTTGCGTCTTTCCAAAGAGACGCGAGAAACTCTAAGTGAAGCTCTGATGCAGGCTGAAACTTGCTTAACTCTTCTCAAGAAGCCAGAATCAGAATCAGTCTCTTGTCATCACAGTCATAGTGTCTTAGAACTGATCCCAAATATTACCTTCACTCAGGATGATATGCTAATAGAAGATAATAGACATGATCGTCCTCTTTACTATACAGGATATGTAGATTCAATAAAGGTTGATCGTATCCTGATTGATCCAGGGTCTGCACTTAGTATTATGCCAAAGACAATTCTCGATGCGTTGAAGATACCGGTGCATAGTCTTTCAACCACGATCACTACTATTCTGGGATTTAATCAAGGAAAGAGTGAACCTTTGGACAAGATCCGTCTAAAACTCCAAATAGGCAATCTTCGCACAAAGGTGACCATTTATATCATTGACAATCATGGTTGTTCTTACAATGCTCTCCTGGGAAGGCCATTCCTCCATGAACATAATGTCGTTCCATCAACTCTTCATCAATGCTTTAAATACGTTGATGACAAAGGACAAGTTCATAAGGAAGTTGCGGACCTTTATCCTTTCAAGGGTGTTGAAGCTTATTGCAACGATGCTCGTATGTACAAGGATGAATTTATGAAGGTAGTATTGGCTATGGATACTGAAGAAGATAAAAAAGCAGTACCTCAAGACACTCTTATCATACCTGTTAAGGGGCGAGTTTCTCATCCTCAATCTTCCAAGCCACTGGTTATTCACTTACCAGTTCAAAAGAAATCAGTTGATGCTGATGAAAATCAAAGGGAGCTCACCTTTTCTGAGCCACTTGTTATCGACTTACGTCGTAACAAAGACAAAAAGCAGCTCATTCCTTCTGAGCCACTTGTTGTTGATCTAAATCGCAACAAGGAAAAAAGGGAGCTCACCTCTTCTGAGCCACTTGTTATCGACCTCCGTCGTAACAAGCCTCCTTCACGTTCTTCTTCTCCCCCTCTTGTAATCAATTTGACCAAATCTGCTAAGGTTAAAGGTCCTGTTGTAAATACTGATGTACAAATCAATGAAAAAGCATCTACTTTCCAGTATATTGATGTTATTTATTATACTAAAAGTTATTTGGATATGTTAGATAGCTTCCAATCAATTACACTGGGAGTCGTACAATCTCTTCAGACAGAAGTCTTGCTTGAAGATCCAGATGATTCTTACCGTGTTCATCCTTCTTTAAAGAAAGGTGAAAGTTCAGCATTTTTATATAAAAGACCAGAAACAAAGATTAACTATACGGATGATAGCAAAGTTAACGATACGGGACGTCTCCAGTTCCATCGTTATAGTCAACAATCAAAAGACATCCTCCGAAAGATGGGTTACGACTTTAAGAGCGGCCTTAACTATGGTAAAGGTAGACGAACTCCCATTCGTACAACAGTTCCAAACGGAAAATCACAAATGTATTATGACAGGACCAAGAAAGGTCTCGGATATACTTCTCCTCCACTGTTATCCCCAGCAGCTTCTGAATCAGATAGTGAAGAACGTTCTAACTCTTCTGATTCCAGATCATGGGATTCTGATACCAGCATCGGTGAAGTCCATCGTATAATTGTATCTTCTAACATGGTCTCTGTTGAACTACCAGAAGGCTGTGATGAAGATGTTGAAGAAAGTCCGGAAACAGATCCTTGGGCTCAACATATGGATAACTAATGGGTACTTCGATTTGAACAACGTGAACCTCCTACTGAAGATCAACTACTTCAAATTGATATAGGAGAAAGAGATTCACCTCGGCCAATTTTTATTAGCAAAAATCTTCCAGAAGCAGACAAACAAGAGTTGATTCTTCTTATTAAAGAATATATCGACGTCTTTGCTTGGAGTTATGAAGACATGCCAGGTTTAGATCCTAAGATTGCTACTCACAAACTGAACATTCTTCCTAATGCTAAACCAGTCAAACAGCAACAAAGGCGATTTAAGCCTGAAATGATGGACGCAATTGATGATGAAGTCAAGAAGCTCATCGCTTGTGGCTTTATTCGAGAAGAGCAGCATCCTGATTGGGTAGCCAATGTCGTCCCAGTTCTGAAGAAAACTGGAAAAGTTCGAGTCTGCATCGACTTCCGAGATCTCAATGAAGCATGTCCAAAAGATGAATTTCCTCTTCCTATCACAGACGTCATGATTGACAATACTTGTGGGTTCGAAAGGATATCTTTTATGGATGGATTTTTCGGGTATAATCAGATCAAAATGCATCCTGAAGATGAAAAGCATACATCTTTCCGCACTCCTCGTGGTGTTTATTGTTATACAGTGATGCCATTTGGTCTCAAGAATGCGGGTGCAACCTACCAACGGGCTATGAGTACCATTTTCAGAGAACATCTTCGTAAAACAGTCGAATGTTACGTGGACGATATTGCTGTTAAAAGTCGTCTAAAAGAAGATCACATCCAAGATTTGAGAACAATATTTAATCTCATGCGTCAACATCAGCTCAAGATGAATCCCACCAAGTCATTTTTGGGTGTCTCTAGTGGCAAATTTCTCGGCTTCGTCATTACCTCTAAGGGTATACACGTGGATCCCGAGAAGATCAAAGCCATCCAAGAGATGCATCCTCCACGCAACCTAAAAGAGCTACGAGGATTCCAAGGCCGACTTGCGTACATCAGGCGATTCATTTCGAACTTGTCTGGACGCTGCAGACCATTCACTCAACTAATGAAGAAGGGTGTATCTTTTGTTTGGACTGAAGAATGTCAACGAGCATTCGACGATATCAAACAATATCTTATAAACCCACCAGTTTTGGTGCCACCTATCTCTGGCATTCCATTCTTGATGTATGTCCGTGCTATGGACCATTCATTGGGTGCCTTACTTGCCCAAAAGAACAAAGAAGGTCATGAACAAGCTATCTACTATCTTAGCCGAACTATGATTGGTGCTGAACACCGTTATAGTCCTGTCGAGAAAGAATGCTTGGCTCTCATGTTTGCTGTGCAAAAGACGAGGCATTATATCATTGGTCAAACTATTCATGTTATATCTTGAGTTAACCCTCTCCGGGTACTCATGAAGAAACCAAGTACACTTAATTCTCGGTTGGCTACATGGGCAATCCTGCTAGCTCAATATGACATGGTGTATGTTCCACAAAAGTCTGTCAAAGGTCAAGCGTTGGCGGACTTCTTAGCAGCTCATCCTGTGCCTGAAACATCTAAGCTCTATGACGAAATTCCTGACGAGACGTTAGAAGTCAACATGATCTCCGAAGAGTTTCCAACCTGGCGTTTATTCTTTGATAGTGCATCAAGAATTGGACCAAATGGTGCTATAGTGGCAGGTGTTGGAGTTGTTCTCGTTTCTCCAGACGGATTAACTATCCAAAGAGCCTACTCTTTAGATGAACCTTGCTCCAACAATGTGGCAGAGTACAATGCCTTACTTGTCGGCCTTCAGCTAGCTAAACAACTGAATGTTGAATATCTAGAAGTCTATGGTGATTCTAAATTGGTTGTAAACCAGGTTAGAGGAACCTATGAAGTCCGTCATCAAGACCTGGTGCCTTATCATGAAGCGGCAATCAATATAGCTACATCATTCAAAGCCTCTTCATTGACTATGTTCGACGAGCTTGCAATACTGAAGCCGATGCTTTGGCCAATCTTGCAGCTGTCTTAGCCATCCCTGTCAAAAGGCATCAGGTGGTGGTTATTTCTAACCGAGAACTGTTCTGTATTGAGAACAATCGTAATATTGAATTTAGCAATCTTGCTGAAGTCGAAGTTATTGATGACGATTGGAGAACTCCTTTTATCGATTTCGTATTACATGACATACTCCCTGAAGATTCTAAGGAGGCTACAAGCGTTCGACGTCGATCTCTACGATTTTACTACAATCAAACCACCAAAGCACTCTATCGGCGAACTTATGATGGTCTTCTTCTACGCTGTTTAGCTGGTGATGAAGCCAAACAAGTGTTGTGTGAAGCTCATGATGGCGTCTGTGGAGCACATCAACCTGGTCCTAAATTACAGGATCGTATTAGACGTATGGGTTATTATTGGCCCTCTATGGTATCAGATGCCATTGAATATGCAAGGAAATGTCGTGCTTGTCAAATCCATGCAGACTTCATTCATCAACCCTCGGAATTCTTACACCCGACTGCTGCTTCATGGCCTTTTGAAGCTTGGGGTATGGACATCATAGGTCCTATTAATCCTCCTTCTTCTAGAGGACATCAGTTCATATTGGCGATAACCGATTACTTCTCCAAGTGGGCCGAAGCTATACCTCTGGCTGAAGTCAAGACTAGCAGTGTCATCAATTTCGTTAAACACCATATCATCTATAGATTCGGTATACCTCGCAGAATCATTCATGACAATGGACCTCAATTTATTAGTCAGAAGTTCACTAGATTCTGCGATGATCATCGGATTAACAATATTGCTTCGACGGCGTACAATCCTGCCGCTAATGGTTTAGCTGAAGCCTTTAACAAAACCATTATTAAGCTCCTTAAGAAGTTTGTATCCACTAACAAACGGAATTGGAGCGAGAAACTTGGCGAATGTCTTTGGGCCTATCGAACTACAGTCCGCAATCCCACAGGCTTTACACCTTTCTCTTTGGTGTATGGCTGTGAAGCTGTCCTTCCTTTGGAGTTACAAATTCCTTCTTTAAGGATTGCTATTGCCAATGAGCTTACCACAGAAAATGTGAAACCCGTAATTTTTTAATTAATTATTTTAGTGCTTCTTATTAGTATTATTATAAATCATTTATTTAGGAAATGGTATTTCTAGAATTTTAGTGTTTGATCAAAACCCGTAAAAGATTTTATTTTATTATTTAATTGTATAATTAGTTGCTAAATTAATTATTAACATTTTTATGAAAAACCATATTTTAGAAAAAATTTATTTTTCTGGAATTTTGAGTTGGACCAGACACGTCCCGAACCCGTTCTTAATTCCCGAAACCCGACTCGGAATCAATTCCGAAACCGAGATCGATTTTGTATAAAAAAATATATTATTTAAATAATAAATCCTTAATGTAATGAGTTCCATTTACACCAGCACACTTACAACTTTATTTAATTACTTATTTTCTCTTTTCCTTACAGGAACCAACCCTCTTTAAACTCATTAATCACTCTTTATCATTCTTAATCACACACTCTTTCCCTTTACTCACTGGACCGACCCCTTCTTCTTCCCGCGGACAAAACCGCCGGAGACTTCTCAGCTCCCGAAACTCCCGTTCAAACACCCTATTCTTACTCTTCCACTCTCCTCACTTTCCTCCCACGTTTATTTCTCATCACCACTAACCCAACATCACTTCTCCCCTTAAAGAGCACCTCTCCTTATAACTCCCCTCATTCCCTCTTCCCCACAGAATACCACTCCCCTTTTATCCAGAGAGAACCCCACTCCCTCACAACTCCCTCTTCTCCAACTCTTCCTCTCTCTAATCCTCTTCCAAAACAAACAAACCCCTTTCCCATCTACTCCTTCCCCTCTCCCCTACACTCCCCGCGGCCCCCTCCAGAACCCGAACCCCGGCGCCCGAAGCTTCCCTCCGGCCGCCGACCTCCCTGCGCCTCTCCCCGTGCGGCCAGGACCGACGCGCGCCCCTTCCGCGCCGTGCCCCGCCGAGCCAACCGTCGGCCTCCCCGCGCCCCTCGCCGTGGACCCCCTGTGCGCCGACGCATTCCCGCGAACCCAGGCGCCGCCCCGACCCGAGGGTTTCCCGGTGCTGACCCCGCCGGATCCACTCCTAGGCGCCGTTCCCGGCCTGGCGCCCCGATCCGACCGCTAGGCGTGGCCGTGCTCCGCCGACCAGCCCCGTCCCGGCCTCCCGCCGAACTCGGCGTGACCCAGACCCGGCGTACCCTCCGCTCTAGCCAGCGCCCTCTTTTTTTTTCCCGCAGTAACGCTGCTGTTCTTGGCGGTTCCGAGCGACTCTGCCCCACTCGGTCAGCGTGCCCGACTCAGATCTGTGGTTTCCTACTGTTCGCGAGCGCTGAACATTCCGAGTCCGAGGCATCACTTCGGATTCCGTCGATTTTGGTAATTTCTGGATAGTTCCATAGTTCCTCTTAGTCTATGATGATATTGGTCCACCGATTCCTTCGGGAATTCGGATTTTTGATTACGTTTCATATACGTTACCATTTCGATTTTTCCGAAGTTTCTTCGGAAATTGGTATGCTGATTTTGGTTCTGTGATTTTTTCCAATTCCGGAATTTCCGAATTCTTCGAAAATATTTCTGTGATTATTTTGAACCTTGTTGCTGAAAAGTTCTTGGGTTTGGATTGTTTGGGAATTTGTTTTGTGATAATTTGAGTTTGGTTTCGGGAAATTCCGATTTTTGTTCGGGAATTCTGAATCCATTTCGGAAAATGATTTATGGGATGGTTATATATAAAATTGGGTATTCCTGGTTTGAGATTCATTTTGCAGGAAAAATCGGCGCGTTTCCCAGTTTTGGGTTATCCCGAAAATAGAGGGAATGCTGCCGAAATTTCTATAACAATTAATTATATAATTTTAAAATGAATTTCGGAAAAGAATACTATTTTTGGATTTATTTGGGCGACGACCTTATTGGTCAATGGACCCCGGCTAAATGCAAACGAAATCGGTTTCGTCCGGACGTTGAGGCATTAGCTATAAAAATGACGATTGGACCAGTTCTGAGACTCAATAATAATTTATAATTATTAAATATTTAATTTTGTAGGCAGTTTACAGGACTAACGAATTTTCTCTTATTTTAATTCTTGGGAATGTAAGGGCATAAGCCCAAGCTTTTATTTATTATCTATGGTTTGTAATATTGTAAATTTTATTTTGTTGGTTGATTGACGTAAAACGTAAAATGATAATATAATTACTTTATAAAAAATTTAAATATCATTTTCTCATAATAAAATAATTAGGAAATTACAAGTTTATTACAAATTCACGTTTTCTCATTTAAAAGAAAAATATTAATTTTATATATAATACAAAATACAAAGTTTTTACCAAGTAAATCAATAACTACGAGTTTTTCCAAATATAAAGTTAAACTGACTTTTCTTCGTAAATTAGAAACTCACCTCGATAAGCGTTCTAAAATAGAGTTGTAAATAACATAAAATTTGATTAGGTCAAATACTAGAGATTTTAACTAGCACACCTAGATATGGATTGAATATTGATGCTAAGTCAGGAATTCTAAATTGTAGGGTTTCGAGGATTGTACTAGCATCATCCCGGAACCAACATCGAATCCAGTCGTAATCAAGGCAAGTACATTTATGTTGATTACAATTATTTAATAATCACTTCACTGCAATTTTAAACCACTGTTCAAATACGAACTCTTTCGGGAGTATTGACTGTACTGTTGGGGACTGGGGGAGTAGAGTAATGTTTATGACCACATCCAAACTAGTATACTGACTGTGTTAGCTTACCCCTCATACACACGGGGATAAGCCATACCGTATCAATAGGATACAACTGTACAACTCAAGCCGGTCATATTCATTGCCTATTCACATCACAATACTGTAACTATTGCAAAACTGTTATCTTCAAAATTGTTTAAAAGTGCATGATTTTATTGTTAAATTAATTGTCAAATTAGCATGAATTGTACTTTGCTTCCTCCTGACTGGCGACCAACATTTTTAGATGATTGCGTCGTCGAAGATCTGATGCCTGTTCTCGCAAAACCTGGAACCCAAGAACAGTAGAGCTGGATAGTAATTTATTAACCAATGTATCAAGTGTAATTGTTGTATTAATGGTTATTGTATTTCAAAATTTTAAATTGTATAAAAGATTTTATATTCGTTAGAATTTTTATCTGCATGTGTTTCACTACTGAATACAGCTTACTGCCGCCGTCTCAACAACGGTGCAGGCTGGGCATGATCCGATTCGACCCAAGTAATTGGACCGGGTCGTGACATATTTTTAGTGGTGGCCCATGCAGGTCAGATCTGTAAATTGGTCTAGTCAACTTAGTCTAGATCATCGCGCAGTTCTGTATCTTGACCTAGGGATAGTTGAGACTTTAGGAAAACAGACTTTAGAAACAACTAGAACACTTAGATGATATACACCATGTTACATTATAAGGCCGAAAATTATTTACTTAAATATCTATTTTTTTGCCTGCTTATAGATTCGTAGGATACCTTGTTTGTATTTGTACCTAAACCTTATCTAGATTAAGCTGATTGTACCTTTGAGTGTCCCATGACTTTCGAGATTATTCTCCTACCATAACTTTCAGGTTCTAGTATACTTTAGGATTCATATTCTTTTTGGAATAAGGTTGAATTTTTCAATCTTCTTCTTCTTTATCAAACCTAATTTTAACTTTTTCATTGGTTGATCAGATCTTACTTCTCTACCTTTATTGGAATTTTGATTCATTTGTTATGAAGAGTTTCAATATTCTCTTAGCAACCCTATTAAACTCTTTTCTACTCAATATATATCTACAACCCTTATCCAACCTTTTGCCTTGATCTCCTTTCTAATTGACTAACTTTCTCGAAATCAATCCTGAATCAGAGTTCTTCTGGGATCATTTAAACCTCAAGGTCAATTATTATCAGAAGAATTAGTTCAGTTCATGATTCTCCTAAAGGAGTTATTTTCAATTTCAATACTATCTCCTATGTTTTCCCAAAAATCGAGAATATTCTCATCTGTTAATTTCCTCCATTCATCTTAAAACCCTACTCTCTCTATGAAATTTTTGATCAAATCAAGGCCTAGAAAGCTTCTATAATCATGAAGCAGGAACGGTCAGAATCCTTTCTATTGTTAAATTTTCTTCAAGGAGATTTTTAGCTGTCCCAAAGCTATTTAATTTTTTGGCGTTACTAGACAATTTCAATTTGATTTCCTTGAATCAATGAGACTTACCTTCTCTCAAATTTTCAACTTTCCTTAGTTATGAAAATTTTCTTCTCAAAATAAATTTTTGTATTCCCTGAGTGATTTGTCGGGAATATTATCATTGGTTTTTCTTACTTAATCTGAAGCGGTGATGCTTCTATCTTATCTAGTGTTTGACTCAAATCAAGGTTGATCGTTTTCATCTTCGAAATCGAAGAACAGATACTTCTCTTGATTTTTAGCCCGTCTCTTGAATCTCAAACACGAATTTTGATAAATCCCTTAATCTCAGAAGAATAGTCATCTACATTTTCTATTCTGTTTAGAACTTTAAACTCGTTTTGATTATTTAAATTATACCTCGATGTTTACTCAGGATTTTGATCACAACAAAATATTCTAAACTCTATCTAGAAGATTCTATACATGTTTAGAATTTTATGTTGATATTTAGCAATCATGCCTTGAATCTGATTTTGTCTTATGAAGTAAACCTAGAACATTTTATAGCTTGGATTCTTAGAGTGCATGATATATAGGATATATATGAGTTATACAATGGTGATTAGTATCGAGGAAAGTTTGTGAATAGTTTTGACATTGAAAAATTAAAGGTTGTCAATGCTAGGCATAGAGAATGCACTCTAGGAAGGTGCATGGTGAATTAACTATAAAGGATAATCGAAACAAGAAATATTGGATTTAAAATATAAATAATTGAGGATGACGAATTGTATGAATAGAAGGGTGCCAATAATAAAAAAAAATATTTTGAGAAGATTGCACCCGATAATATGAACTTGAGTTTAGTGAAAATTAATAAAGGAAAAGATCTTATTTGAGTAATAATATCATATGCATCTTAGAATTAAATTTTATATTGACTTTGAGGAGTTGACACTTTTGATTTTAAGGAGAACAAATTTTTGTAATGATAAGCCACAAGGAGTTTTGATTAAATATTTTCGAAGATGTAATTGATTGAATATAAAATCTACCAGTTGAGGGAAGAATATCATATCGAATAGAAATTGAAAGATTAGAGGATTTAAATTTGGTAGATTAACACAAATAAATTTTGGTGATGTGGCTTCAAGTTTTAAATTAGTTGTCTCTAGACATGAGATATATATGAAACGTTATGATTTCAGTTTTGAAAGTAAATTTTTGATTTAAGGATCCCATTTAAAGATTATCAAAGTTTTTTTTGGAAGTATGATTTTTTTATTTACAAATTCTTCTCATTTATTTTATGTAGGAATTTGACTTGTGAAATGACAATAAGTTTTTGTCGAATTATTTAAAAACTTATGGTATTTTTAAACTATTTTATAGATCCTCGCGGCAGGATGATTATATTGAGATAATCATCTTGCGCTTTAAATTTAAATCTTTGAGAAGTTGTGTTTGAATCTTTTGATGTTTGAATTTGGATTTTGAAATAGAGATGGATGAACTTTAGGTTAAAGAGAAATCAAGTCTGTAGAAGTTCTATAAATTCTTGGAGACAAGCATTACGTGACCAAGATTGAATTTTGACTTTTGAGAAAATTATTTTTTTTATTTTGAAAAAAAAAATTGATTGAGGATTTGATTTGAAGATGTTAATTTTTGGATACAAGAAATGGCATATTGGATTTCAATTTTAAAACTTGAATGTGAGGATATATAAAAAAAAAAAAATTTGTGGATTAGCAATAAAGATTTTGATCTTATGATTTAATTTCTTACTAGAATTGGAATTGATGAGTAAAATTTTAAATTTGATATTTTCTAAGGTGGAAAGTGGAAGCTTTGTAGGGAAAAAAAAATTTAAAGGATAGAATTTATTTAAATAAAAGAGTTTAAGAATTGATATGGCACATTGACTATTTTGTAAAATCACAAGTTTTGAGGGATGTAGTATGATTGAATTTGATTTTTAAGAAGATTATCATTATATTACAAGATATAAATTTAAAGGTTGTATTTGAAGATTGAAAATTAAAGTTTGTTTGGAGCATTGAATTTAAATTTAACATTTAAGGATTGGATTTGATTCAAAATTTGAAATTTTGCGGAAAACCAAATTTCGAGGAGTTGAGAATATTGGTGATATTGAGATTTGGCATAAATAGTTATTATTTATTATTTGAGTTAAAAAAATGATGAAAAATAGGATCTGTGGATTATTGTTCAAATTCGAATTTCGAGTATGAGCTTTGAAATGTTAAAACAAGAAATATAAAATTGGTTGGGTTTGATACGATATGCGATTGAACTAAAATTTTAGTAATGTGACTCATTAAATTTTAGAATTTACTAGCAGAGGTTAAAAGCTTAAATTTCGAGGACGAAATTTCTAAGGAGAGAAGGTTGTGAAACCCGTAATTTTTTAATTAATTATTTTAGTGCTTCTTATTAGTATTATTATAAATCATTTATTTAGGAAATGGTATTTCTAGAATTTTAGTGTTTGATCAAAACCCGTAAAAGATTTTATTTTATTATTTAATTGTATAATTAGCTGCTAAATTAATTATTAACATTTTTATGAAAAACCATATTTTAGAAAAAATTTATTTTTCTGGAATTTTGAGTTGGACCAGACACGTCCCGAACCCGTTCTTAATTCCCGAAACCCGACTCGGAATCAATTCCGAAACCGAGATCGATTTTGTATAAAAAAATATATTATTTAAATAATAAATCCTTAATGTAATGAGTTCCATTTACACCAGCACACTTAAAACTTTATTTAATTACTTATTTTCTCTTTTCCTTACAGGAACCAACCCTCTTTAAACTCATTAATCACTCTTTATCATTCTTAATCACACACTCTTTCCCTTTATTCACTGGACCGACCCCTTCTTCTTCCCGCGGACAAAACCGCCGGAGACTTCTCAGCTCCCGAAACTCCCGTTCAAACACCCTATTCTTACTCTTCCACTCTCTTCACTTTCCTCCCACGTTTATTTCTCATCACCACTAACCCAACATCACTTCTCCCCTTAAAGAGCACCTCTCCTTATAACTCCCCTCATTCCCTCTTCCCCACAGAACACCACTCCCCTTTTATCCAGAGAGAACCCCACTCCCTCACAACTCCCTCTTCTCCAACTCTTCCTCTCTCTAATCCTCTTCCAAAACAAACAAACCCCTTTCCCATCTACTCCTTCCCCTCTCCCCTACACTCCCCGCGGCCACCCTCCATAACCCGAACCCCGGTGCCCGAAGCTTCCCTCCGGCCGCCGACCTCCCTGCGCCTCTCCCTGCTCGGCCGGGACCGGCGCGCGCCCCTTCCGCGCCGCGCCCCGCCGAGCCAACCGTCGGCCTCCCCGGCGCCCCTCGCCGTGGACCCCCTGTGCGCCGACGCATTCCCGCGAACCCAGGCGCCGCCCCTCGCCCAAGGGTTTCCCGGTGCTGACCCCGCCGGATCCGCTCCTAGGCGCCGTTCCCGGCCTGGCGCCCCGATCCGACCGCTAGGCGTGGCCGTGCTCCGCCGACCAGCCCCGTCCCGGCTCCCGCCGAACTCGGCGTGACCCAGACCCGGCGTACCCTCCGCTCTAGCCAGCGCCCTCTTTTTTTTTTTCCGCAGTAACGCTGCTGTTTCTTGGCGGTTCCGAGCGACTCTGCCCCACTCGGTCAGCGTGCCCGACTCAGATCTGTGGGTTTCCTACTGTTCGCGAGCGCTGAACATTCCGAGTCCGAGGCATCACTTCGGATTCCGTCGATTTTGGTAACTTCTGGATAGTCCCATAGTTCCTCTAGTCTATGATGATATGGTCCACCGATTCCTTCAGGAATTCGGATTTTGATTACGTTTCATATACGTTACCATTTCGATTTTTCCGAAGTTTCTTCGGAAATTGGTATGCTGATTTTGGTTCTGTGATTTTTCCAATTCCGAAATTTTCGAATTCTTCGGAAATATTTCTGTGATTATTTTGAACCTTGTTGCTGAAAAGTTCTTGGGTTTGGATTGTTTGGGAATTGGTTTTGTGATAATTTGAGTTTGGTTTCGGGAAATTCCGATTTTTGTTCGGGAATTCTGAATCCATTTCGGAAAATGATTTATGGGATGGTTATATATAAAATTGGGTATTCCTGGTTTGAGATTCATTTTGCAGGAAAAATCGGCGCGTTTCCCAGTTTTGGGTTATCCCGAAAATAGAGGAAATGCTGTCGAAATTTCTATAACAATTAATTATATAATTTTAAAATGAATTTCGGAAAAGAATACTATTTTTGGATTTATTTGGGCGACGACCTTATTGGTCAATGGACCCCGGCTAAATGCAAACGAAACCGGTTTCGTCCGGACGTTGAGGCATTAGCTATAAAAATGACGATTGGACCAGTTCTGAGACTCAATAATAATTTATAATTATTAAATATTTAATTTTGTAGGCAGTTTACAGGACTAACGAATTTTCTCTTATTTTAATTCTTGGGAATGTAAGGGCATAAGCCCAGCTTTTATTTATTATCTATGGTTTGTAATATTATAAATTTTATTTTGTTGGTTGATTGACGTAAAACGTAAAATGATAATATAATTACTTTATAAAAAATTTAAATATCATTTTCTCATAATAAAATAATTAGGAAATTACAAGTTTATTACAAATTCACGTTTTCTCATTTAAAAGAAAAATATTAATTTTATATATAATACAAAATACAAAGTTTTTACCAAGTAAATCAATAACTACGAGTTTTTCCAAATACAAAGTTAAACTGACTTTTCTTCGTAAATTAGAAACTCACCTCGATAAGCGTTCTAAAATAGAGTTGTAAATAATATAAAATTTGATTAGGTCAAATACTAGAGATTGTAACTAGCACACCTAGATATGGATTGAATATTGATGCTAAGTCAGGAATTCTAAATTGTAGGGTTTCGAGGATTGTACTAGCATCATCCCGGAACCAACATCGAATCCAGTCGTAATCAAGGCAAGTACATTTATGTTGATTACAATTATTTAATAATCACTTCACTGCAATTTTAAACCACTGTTCAAACACGAACTCTTTCGGGAGTATTGACTGTACTGTTGGAGATTGGGGGAGTAGAGTAATGTTTATGACCACATCCAAACTAGTATACTGACTGTGTTAGCTTGCCCCTCATACACACGGGGATAAGCCATACCGTATCAATAGGATACAACTGTACAACCCAAGCCGGTCATATTCATTGCCTATTCACATCACAATACTGTAACTATTGCAAAACTGTTTATCTTCAAAATTGTTTAAAAGTGCATGATTTTATTGTTAAATTAATTGTCAAATTAGCATGAATTGTACTTTGCTCCCTCCTGACTGGAGACCAACATTTTTAGATGATTGCGTCGTCGAAGATCTGATGCCTGTTCTCGCAAAACCTGGAACCCAAGAACAGTAGAGCTAGATAGTAATTTATTAACCAATGTATCAAGTGTAATTGTTGTATTAATGGTTATTGTATTTCAAAATTTTAAATTGTATAAAAGATTTTATATTCGTTAGAATTTTTATCTGCATGTGTTTCACTACTGAATACAGCTTACTGCCGCCGTCTCAACAACGGTGCAGGCTGGGCATGATCCGATTCGACCCAAGTAATTGGGACCGGGTCGTGACAGAAAATAATGACCTTCTTCGACTCCAAGAGTTGGAAGCATTGGATGAAAAGCGGTTAATGGCTCAACAGCATATTGAGTTATACCAAGCCCGCATCTCAAAGACATTTAATCGTAAAGTGAAGGTCAGAGCCTTTCAGCAAGGAGAACTTGTTCTAACGGTCAGACGTTCTATGACTATGACTCATACGAGCAAAGGGAAATTCGATGCGAAATGGGAAGGTCCCTATGTTGTGAGCAAAGTCTTCTCAAACGGAGCTTATCAACTTTCAGAACTTGATGGTCGAGTTGCTATGATGCCTATCAATGGCAAATTCTTAAAGAAGTATTATGTATAAATGTAAATATTTGTAAATTATCAGACAGAATCAAGTTCATAAATAAAATTTAAATTTTATTTCATTATATGATAGTACATATCAAAGGTCACTATCATCCTTTTCTACATTTGGACGAGGGCCACTGCCGTCCTTCTCAAAAATACGGTCAGCAAAAGAGTCGAGAACCTCCTTGCTGGATCCCACAAGAAACTTGCAGGCGGCCATCCTCATGGCTTCTTCTTCTTTAGTCCTTCCAGGTTCAAGCAGGAAGTCCAGAATGTCTCGTGGTGGTTGAGGTGCAGATGGACCTTTGCCCGCTTTTGCCTCCTTCGGCTGGATTGGATCGGCAGGGCGTTCTTCAGTGCCCTTCTCAACCTTCGAGGCGATTTCGGCCTTCTTAGATGCTTCTCCGGACGACATTTTTATGTTGAAGAGCAGAAGTGTTTATTCCTGTCAGATTTCTGCTATATTTATAGACAGAAGTTCCTCAAATAATGAAACGATGGTTCATCCGTTCATTTATTACATTCATCAGACGGTTCATCGTTCATTAACTTCCGACGGTTCATCCGTTCATTTATCACATTCATCCGACGATTCATCTGTTCATTACTACCCGACGGTTCACCCGTTCATTTATCATCACCTGATGGGTTATCCGTTCATTTCCATTTAACGGTTCATCCATTCATTAATTACCACTTGACGGTTCACCCGTTCATTGTCATCTATTATTTGACGGTCTTCCCGTTCATTCATCTCACAAACATTGACGATTCGTCATCGTTCATTATTTACATCAGCAACTTGTCGTTTTTGATTAAGTTGTCAAATCGAAATAATTATACTCAATATATTCTGCCACGTCCATATTACCTCTGAGTAGATATAATGAATATAATTATTTTCTATAAAATCATCAAGAAATATATCATGCCTTGCACATCTGAATATATTTTCTATCTCTATTATTTATATCTGAATAAAATAAGCAATAAATAATGGAATCACAACAAAATGTCTTTTATTTAATCAGAATATAAGACAGTACAAAAATGCTTCCACAGCAACAAAAACAAAGATACAAAAGAGTTTCGATTAAGAGGGAGGAACAATCAAATTGTTGATCTGTTGCTTCAAAGTCTGCAACTCTTCTTCGTGACTAGTTGTTACTCTCATTCTTGCTTCTTCCATCCCTTTTTCTTCATCAAAAATAGGCATATCTATTGTCCTGCGGGTAATTTCAGCACTATGAGTCTCTTCATACTCATTTTTCTCCTGAATTAGGGCATTGAGTTGTTCAATCATAAGTCGTTGATTGGCAGTTTCTTCTTCAAATTCCTTCTGAAGGCGAATAATTTCCGCTTTCAATCTAGTAAGCCTCTGTCCTTTGTTCTCAGCTGCCAAAGTAACTGATTCTATCTTTGAGTTGAATTCAGCTGACTTTGCAGAATGAGCTTCTAAAAGGTTCTGAAGGTTTATCCTTTCAATATCAGCTTCTTGGGCTAGTCGCTCATATTCGGCTTGCACCAGAGAGTCTATATTCTTCTTCTTGAGCTCCTTATATTTCTTTATGGATACTTCCAACTCATCCAATATATGTTCAAGAAGAATGGCTTGAGCCTCATCTCCTTGATCCCTTATGGCTCTTATTAAAAAAGAAGTTGGCTTCCTAACCATAATAAAGTCAGCTCCTTCCTTCTCTATCATCTTATGAGCAAGAGATCCCAACGATTCAAAAAAGCATTTGGTAAATGATTGTACAACTTGCTGATTGATGGCTATAGTTCCAGGAGTCGAAGCTACCCCTGTTGAGGATGGGGTAGTCGGTTGCTCAATCCTTTGCTGCTGAATGATGGGCTCTTTAAACAAAGGAGCCAGAGTGGAGCTAGCTGCTCCTCCTGTTTGTTCTTCTGCAAAAAGTAAAATTATTATTTTACTAATTTGCCAATAAACAAAAAGATCAAATAAAAACAGTCTTACCTTGATTTGATCTAACAACAACTGCATCTCCTGCTGGAATAGACTCCCGTTGAACGGAAGTAGCTTCAATTGCGACAGCTTGGCTGCTACCCGCTTCAGAACCGCAAGATAAGTGATGGCTACTACTAACAACCACCGTCGGAATAGGCACCATAGCCAGGTTCATCGGAGGTGTTGGTAGAGTATCAAGATCTGCAAGAACTACAAATGAAGATATTAGATATCAATCTATTTTAAAGAAAGAAGATTGTTAAATCTCGTTTTATACCTTGGGGTTCGGTGGCGGGATTCTCTTGCTGAACATCTTCACCAGCCGCTTCTTCAGGAGATATTTCTATCTCGACGTCTTCATCAGGGTTAACAACCTTTTCTACGGACGCCTCTACTTCAATATCCTTTTTAGGATTCAAAGCATCATCGGCGGTATCAAGAGATATGTGTTCTTCGTTGTCCCCTTCAGGATTCTGTATATACTCATCAACATTTCCAGACGAAGAGCTTTCTTCATCCTTATCTTCTTCTTCTTCTTGGGCTTCATTCCCACTGTCAGTTGCGATTTGATCCTCCTGCAGGCTATAACAATCTTCTAAAGCTCCGATCATTTCACGCTCTTCTTCTTCACGATGAGTCTTAGGAGTAGGAGGAAGCTGAGTCGTCTCCGCGACAGGTGAAAGAGGTCGTGTAATATTTAGCTCCTCTTCAATGATGTTTTCTCTGAGTGTTTCAACTTCAGTTCTGGGGTCAAGATCTCCCCTCTGTTCAGTCTCTTCAAGGGTTTTACTCCCTGATTCAGAAACAGGTGTGGGAGATGGCATTATAAGTCCTGCTGCAGCATCTACTGAAGTTAGGAGTTGTTTGGAAGAAGAGGCTTCTAAATTTCTTCTGGTGACCAACTTCTTCTTCTTCTTTCTATGTAGAGGTCTATCAGGACTCTCTACATCTATTGGTGCTGTTTGTTTCTGTACAGAAGTTGGTGTAGTAGTAGCTTCCTGATTTGTCTCGGCTAGCTGCCGAGATTGGGATCTTGTAGTAACTTTATCAGAAGAATGCTCCAAGACCAATTTCTTCTTTGCTGCAGGAGCAGGAGGCTCCTCTCTTCTTCTTTTCTTGGCAGGAGACTTTCCCACTCTCAGAGAGATACGCATTGCTGCGTTTACCTCTTGTTGGAACATCATTTCTCTCGAAGTTTCTAGAGGTGCATCCGCCGGCTCGTTCGCCTCATCATTTGCAGGGATTGATAAAGCTATCCTCCCTTTCCTCAATCTTGTCGCAGAAGCAAAACTATCGGCGAGATTAAAGTTCTCGGCAAAAGTATTTGCAGATGTGTAAAATATCGAGTATGTGAAGAGCATCCGAGGCCCTTGAGGAGTGCTCTTTGGTGGCATCGAGAAGGTAGCCTTTGTGTCACGGGCATTGTAGTAGGCCCAAGCTCGGGCCCCGTCAATCAAGAAACCCTTGCCCTGAAGGCAGGTGATTGCATTCCCTACATGGAATTGGTCATATCCAAACTGCCGGACAAACCGGCTAGGGAGGTATGGTTCCAAGAAGCATTCTTCTTCAAAGCGGTATACTAAATGAGATGGTCGAATTGTCTTCAACCATTCAAAGGCCACACGGTTTAAGGGCTGCAGCTTTGAATCTACCATGTTTGGTGGCATCTGGTCATGACCGGCAGGGAGAGGGGCGCAACAGAAGTTCCATCCTCTGTTCAAATTTAAAACAAATCTGCACTCACTCAGAGAGGTGTACTTCCATTTACCCTGAGAATATCTGCGCAAGAAGCTGCCATCTACTGGTCCCATACCAGGGTCCATTAAAGTTGGATAGTGGAGGAGTAACCATCCAAAGAGATAAGTGTACGGCAGTTCGAGACGGGGGAATTCTTTCTCTCCCTTTGCCTTCAGCATCGAGTCAACATACAAACGAAGACTCGCATTCAATCTGCAGGTCATTGCTGATAACAAGTCAACCTTATAACCGAAGACTAGCTTGACGGCAGCAAAAAGTACACCGCGATGGAAACGGTCCACTGCACTAGATCCCGGGACCACGAATCGTCTGAGCCAGTGTGTCAGAAACCCTGCTAACTGGGCTTCTTTGGACATGGGTCTGTAACCCATTCTCAAAAAACTCTCCAAAATGTCACCTTTCTTTAAAGGTGGACATTGATAATCATCCTTCATTTCCTTATCATAATGTTTACTTTCTTCCATCATCTTCATGACTTCCGTGTTACTTAAGGGTTTGAAAAAATTAGGGTAACATTTGTCATTTTCCTTGGTTTTCTTCTCTTCAATATGATTTAAGAACAAGTATGGCAGCCACTTTGAAGAATAGCAAGTGTTGGCCGTAGCACTCTTATAGTACAAAGAGCAAATCTTGTAATGGCATAGCAGTTCCTCAAACACTGCTACCATTTCTGCATTTTCTTTTCTGAGTTTCTCCAACTCTTTATTTGTGGGAACAAACTCCTCATACGGAGCATCCGCCATGGGCAAGTATGAGATGTACTTCATCTCGTGGAGTGCAAACCCCATCTTTCCACTCGGGGTCATGAAGGTTCCTGTCCTGTAATTGTATCGCTCAGCCAAGGCCAAAAACATATGAGGGTTAGGAGCAAAGCCGTATACGATGGCATGCACTGCTTGAAACAGGTTAATCTGTTGGAGTTTGTCTTGGAAGGCTGTCAGAACCCAATTTACAATACAATTCCATCGCTTGTAATCTGGATTCACTAATCCAGTTATTCTGATATCCTGTTCAGGGTATTTTCCTTCTTCCTTCGCAAATTCATTTGCGAATATAGGGGTTCTGACGGGCATCAGCATAGAGGAGTTCTCTGGTGGAATGAAGCCGGGTCTCAAATCTCTCAATATAACACTGTATCTGTCAGAAGAGCTGTAAAACATATCTTTTCCGTTAACCTTCTTTACAAAGATCTTCCCTGCACGAGCATCCTGGAGAAGGGTGATGTTCCACTCCATCTTCCTTGGGTAACTTGCATGAGTATACCGCGATAAAGGGAGGCAGCGAGAAATATCAGGAATGAAGAATGATCTATCTTCCCGGTGGACTACCATTTCCTCCATCCTTGGCCTAGGCTGGGAGACTTTTTCAAAGACATCACCAAACAAGAATAAGGGTTTCTTGTGGATAACAGCATCTGCTGATTCCAGAGGCTGTCCATTCATCAGACACATTAAAGTTTCGTTGTCCTGGGAAATCAATATTGCCTTACGAGAAGCCGGCAGATCGTACTGAGGATAATGAACGTGAGACAGATCTTCTTTATATTCAGATTCAGACAAAGTTCCCACAAAATGTTCATAGTTTGGATCTTCATTGGTTTCAACTGCATCAAAAACAGATGAAGATCAGTACAAGTCAAACTCTATTTTTCAGACAAACAAAACAGTAGAGTACACAATCCCAGATTGCGCTGACATAGATTGTGCAATATCAGTTTGCGCATCTCATCAGGGTGCGCAAACCAATCGATTGCACTGATATCCAGCGTAAATCAATCGATTGCGCTGACTTTCTGTCAGCACAATTCGATAGATTGCGCAGGATTACAGCCTTCATAAAAATGAAGACTGACTGTTTATGCAACCAAAAAACCCTAAAAAGGGTGGCGCAATTTGAACTCATCTCTAAAAAGAGATGAGTTTCGAAGATCGGAGGAAGTCGAAACACCCTAAAAAGGGGTTTTCGATCGGTTTAACTACCTATCAGAGCGGGGTGCGCGGACTCATGTCGAGATGCTCGCCGTGCAACTCTGTCAGATGACTCGGCCGGAGCTTTTCCCTTCGCGGCGGCGGCGGCGGCAGCATTAGATCGTCGGGGCGCCATGGCAAAGTCGTTGGAGTTGGAAGACAGTAAGGGCTCAGAGGAGATTTTTCGAGATTGTAAAGTAAAGAATTAAAAATGAAAGGACGGCTATTTATAGCCTTTGAAATACGAAACGGCTGCCTTGGATTGCGCCTAAAATTTGGGGGCACTTCACTTTGTGCAGACAGCTCATCATCATGCGCAACTTGATTCAAAATTCAAAAATTCAAAGTATTTCAAAACTTTGAATCAAATCAACTTTCGAAAACTTTGAAGGGGGTCTTGTAGGTCCTAAAAAATCAAGTTGCATCAATCAACGAAGTCAATAAATCAAGAAAACCATCATTTGGATGAATTGCGCAGACAACAGATTGCGCAGCAATCCGATTGCGCATACTGCTTTGCGCACACTTCCAACTGTGCAGACTGACGTGGCAGAAGTCATCATTACCAAATCAAATCAAATCTTTTTCTGACAACTGACAGCACGAATAATAAGGAGTTTGTTCGTTTCCTGCATCGCACAGTGCTCGAGGGCGGCTGACAGCTGGCAGCGCAAACCAATCCTGCGCAGTTTGAGTCTGCGCAAACCATGTATGCGCAATTCAACTCTGCTCACTCCATCAATATAACTGATAAGTTACACGTGGCATTCATGCCAACGATTGCTCATTACGTGGCAACTGTTTATGCACGATCATGCGCATTTCTATCAAATGATGCCATGTGTCCATGATAGTTGGCCCACGATCCAGTAACTGTCTGCGCAAATCAATGCTGCGCAAACCAATGCTGCGCAAATCATCCTGCGCAGTCCCAAAATAACTGAAAGTTAGTTATTTTAGAACTCTATAAATAGAGTTTCAAGTCTTCATTTCAAGGGGGATCAAGATCAGAGATCAGAAATCAGAGAGTTCAGGAGTTCTTGCCAAAGTGCTGCTGCATTTTTCCGAGACTTTTGTCTTCAACTTCAGAGGCTTTTGCCTTCAGTTTCAGAGTTGTTTTCAACTTCAAAGGCTTCGTCTTCACAGTTCACATCGTCTAAGGGATAAAGCAATCGTCATCAAGATTGGATTCCTATAGTTGTAATTTTCCCATAATTCTTGTAATCTTTATTACAGTTTGTATCAATAAAGTTCTATACTTTTGTTTTTGCAAACAATGACTCCACTGCGCCTCTGAAGAATAAAAACTCTGGCTCGCCTGGGATACTAAAGACAACCCTGCCAACATGGCAGTCTATCCTAGCATACTGGTTCCTCAACCAATACATGCCTAAGACTACATCATAGTCTGCCATAGGAAACTCTATGAATCTAGCGGGGAACTCCCTACCGCTAACTATGATCCGACACGAGGAAAACACTCGATCTACTCCCACAAGACCATTACCAGTAAGTATATTGAGCCTCACTGATAATGACTCGGGCTCCAATCCTATCTGTGTCGCGAATCGTGCAGACATGACTGAATACGATGCACCAGAATCAAATAATACCGATGCTGGAGAGGAGTTGACGAGAATAGTACCTACCACTACCTCACCTGGTGCAACCTCTTCTTCCATAGTCATTATCATGGCCTGACCTTGTCCTCTAGCTGTGGGTCCCCTCTGCTGGAAACCTCTCTGCCTGCTCTGCACTTGGGCTTGGGTATACTGCTGCTGGTTCTGCTGATGAAATGCCTGGACCTGAGGCAACAATGGCCTCGGGTACTGCTGCTGCTGCATAGGTGCTGGTCCCCTAACCGATGGACTGGTTAGGTTAGAAGAGGATGAACTACCCCTATTCGGACAGGCTCCTATCTTGTGATCTGCCGCTCCACAAGCCAGTGTCACGACCCGCACCCTGAAGAGGGACACGAGCACGTAGTTACGTCCAGTCTATGCCGCAGTATCGACGGTAGAACGCTGTATATAGGGTCTGTAAATACTACGACTAAAATAGATAAATATACCTGTACAGTATATACACTCCGAATGGAGGTGACATAGCAATACAGTCTCAATCACATATATCAAACTAAGGTAGATAGTACGGAAAAGGAAATATGATAGAATAAACAGGAAATGAGTCAAAGATCCACAAGTCAGAGCTATACACAAACATCCATGGTCTCAGAAAATATATAATAGATACTACAACTGATAGTGCTAGCTGGCTCGCAGGCCAGGCAAACCTAACAAGCTATACTACTCAGGGTGAGCAAAATCTAGTGGCTCTACCAACAAGCCACTGTCTAAGTCTACTCCGTCAGACTCTACCCCATAGTAGGTCGGACAATCAGCCTCGAAATCATCTGTAATATGTCAACGGTATCCTGTCAGGAAAATGAGCAAGTACAAACACCAACAGCAGTTCCATATGAATTGATAAATTCTATAAGAGACAGTGTAATGAAATACAAGACAAAATTAACTGAAAATATATATCATGGTGTGAGTACTGAAAAGGACGACGATATGAATGTATATAGGGCGACTTGGAAACTGTTCGGAAAGCTGAGTTATAACCCCTAAACCAAATAAGGACTGGGGCTGTAACCCTTCTTCCGAACAGAACTTAGTTACCACAGATAATAAATATAAAAGGTGCCTTGAATTATTAGTGCGTCATGTGATCGGCTTGGGAAAAAAATATGTTCAGACTTTCCATCCGACCGGCTACGAACAAATATCAAGTGTGAGCAACAAGTGTGAAGATAAGTCCGGTCACCATGGAAAGTTGTGAACAAGTAGCTATGGACAAGTGCCGAGTACAAGTGTGAAGCAATAAGTGGGAATTTGATCACACAACCATTAATAACTCCCCATCCCTGAATAGTATAAAAGATCCGGTCATAACACGTCATGCCACGAGATTCAAAAGCAGGTGATCAGCCCACTCCCAAATCCATGTCTATACCAATACAAGTAACAAATCGAATCTTGTACAAGTATACCAAGTAATCCGGGAACAACATCTCATGACAGGATCCGACATATACTAGTCCGTGAACTATCGTGTCTGAGAATCAAGTAAGACACTACAACTGAATCGGATATAGTAGATATCAAAACAGTGAAAACTATTAGTGAATGTACTCGCCTGTGGTCCTGAGCTGATAGGGTGAACAGGCGCTCAGAGCGATCACAGACCTAAGATAAGATATTATGAGTCAAACAGGACTAAATACTGAAAAAGGAAGCTAATTCAAGTCATGAATGCAAATCCAAGTCAAAACTAGGTCAATCTAGGTCAGACTGAGTCACACTAGGTCATACTGGGTCATACTGGGTCATACTAGGTTACTGGAAGTCATTCCAAGTCAAACTTGGTCGAACGGGGTCAAGGTTGACTTACAGTTGACTTTTGGTCAAAAAGTCAACTCTGGTCAACTCTGGTCAACACTGAGTCAACCCTGGGTCAACCCTAGGTCAAACTAGTCTAATGTTGACCAACAGTTGATTTTCAGTCAACTGGTCAACTCTGGTTTGGTTTCGGTCAAATCGGGTCGCTTAAAGGCTAAGTTTGACTCTCAGTTGACTTTTGTTGACTTTTGGTCAAAAAGGTCAACCGATGTCAAAACTAGTCTATGAGCACCATATTGATCATTACCAACCACGGGAATCAAGTTCTAACTCTATCCTAGACTTCTAACACCAATACCCTATTCCTAGGCAAAACTAGTATTTACCCTTCTAAGGTAAATCCTGATACCTTGCCCAAACCCAAAGAAACCTCGCAAATACCCATGGTACTAGCCTAGGCTCCTTAGGGTAGCTAGATATCAACCTATCTAAGGTTTACCTACCAAGGGAAATGGGTATCCTAGGTATCTAACCTAGTTTTAGGATATGAGTAGGTTTACCCTATTACCTACCTTACCATATCATGAATTTACCCTCAACACTCTCACACTCAACCACACACAACCATCTCACATGATACCACACTCTATTAGGCTTCTCTATAGGTTTCCTAATAGTTTAGATATAGGCTATACTATAGGTTACTAGTTTCCCTCAATTAGCTCTCACACACATACACAATACCTCACAAACACTCACACACACCATGGCAATTTGTGGACTGATATGTGGTGTTAAAGTGGACAGCCACTTAGTGTTTTTAGGACAGCAAAGTGGGGGTTTAATGGGTGCAAAATTGGACTAATTTGTGGCTAAGGGACATCCATCATTGGCTTGTGCATTGGGGGGCAAAATGACATCCAATCAATGGGAAAAAGTGGACTGCTAGGGGCTGTTAGAGGGCTAATTTTTGGACAGCACCTATAGGTTACTAAGGACTGGCTCTATGTCAAAATAGGACAACAAAGGGGGCTTTGGTTGATGGCAAGATGGACAGCCATTGAGGCTTGTAATGGACAGCAAGGTGGGGGACAAATTTTTGGACTGTAAGAAGGGTATAGAGGGGCCATGTTGGGGTGAAGGGGATAGCCATATGGGGGGTTAAAACTGGACTGAATTGGGACATAAATATAGATGTTTAGGACTGAGTTTTTAGGGGTGAATGACAGTCATGTATAGGCTAGAAATCTGGGCATGTTTGGGGTTGGAAATGGGGCAAAAGCTGGACTATTTTGGGACAGCAGTAGGGGGTTCTCTCCTCCCTCCTAACACCCACAATCACTCTCTATACACTCATAACTACTCCCCACACAACCACTTATCTATTCCCTCTCAAACTCTCACAAACTCCTCTCTCAACCAATCCTCAAACACCTACACTACACTAACATACACACACACTCACACCATATGGCCGAACCTGTGTAGCCCCCTCCCAACACAACACAAACACCACACCACATAATATATCCACATATATAATCCACCATAGCCAGGCACAATTCCTACGCCCTGCGACAATCTGCCACCACGTGCCCTGGCTTCCCGCAATGAGAACATCCCATCGCGGAAGTCTGCTTATGCTTCTGCTGCTGCGGGTACGTCGGGGTTGAATGCTGAACCGACGTTACTGAGGCTGCCCGCCTCGGAGTTCCAATAGTCAAACCCCTTGCTGCCGGGGCTGGAGCTGATGATTGGTGCATCTGATTGTGGGATCGCTTCCTACCTCCGGCCCTATCCACGATCCTCTGGGAGGTGTACTCATGCCTCCTAGCTGCACTCAACACTGCATCGAACGTCTGGTGTTCGAACTGTTCTACTGCCAACAATATCTCTAAATGTAGCCCCTGCTGGAACCGCTGGGCCCTATCAAACTCGGTCGCCACCAAGGTGGGGGCAAACCTACTGAGTCTAGAAAACTCAGATGCATAACCGTCGACCGTTCTGCCTCTTTGCTTCAAGTGGGTAAACCTCGTCTGCAGGTCGTACTGAGCTACAGCATCAAAATACTTCGTCTAGAATCTTTCTCTAAACACTGCCCAAGCAACTGGCGCCGCTAATCCCACGGCCTGCGCCGCCCACCAACTGCGAGCTAAGTCCAGCAACTATAGCCGTACCACGGCCACCTTCTCATTCTCAGGAGTTCTAGCTGCTTCCAAAACCACTTCGGTATCTTGAAGCCATGCATCTGCGGCAATCGCATCCTCGCTGCCGTCGAAGAAGGGAGGGTTCAAGCGCTTGAAGCTGTTGGCCGCGCTGTTCCCTGGATGACAGCCTCTGGTCAAAGTGTCTGCCACCGCCTGGTGCAAGGCATCTCCGTGACGATCCTGGAAAGTTATCAAGGTCATGATGAGACCTACCAAGGTGCCATCATCAGGCTCGACGGGCTGGACGGGCCGGATTGGTGGTTCTCCTCCGGTAGGTACAACTCTGGAGGCTACTCCGGAATGCTGGGCTTGATCTCCAAGTTGCGGCTGGTCCACGGGAAGTGCTCCACCTTGCTGATCGGCAGGGTCAGGTACAGTGCCGCTGAAGAAGACGACACAGGGAAACAATAAGGAAGGACCAGGATAGATCAACGATACAAGCATGTGATCAGGTCAAAATTCTCAGGGATTTGAAGATACGGGCAGAGATCAAGGGCATATACTGATTGAGATATCTATTAGGTAAACCCTCACATTCTTGAATGCCAAGACCTGCATGGGCCACCACTTAAACCATGTCATGCCCAGAACCAGAATACTGGAGAGCGGGGGCGTACATAGCCAGCTATGTATATTGAAATGGAATCCATCTCGCTATACGGTCACGGCTGTCTAGATATGAGGGTTTACTACAAGCCAACGATCTCTTAAGGTCAAGCCTATTGTCTCAATCTCAAGCAAGTAATATAGTTACAAGATGTTAGATCACCAAATATACAATAAAAGGCGTCCCAAATATTACATATTCAGCTGATCATGAAGCTAGTCATACAAAATGCGATGACTAGCAAGAATTAAGTCATACATGATCAACCCTAGGATTTGTTAATCATGTTTACAGCCCGTAGGCAGACAGTAAGTAAATGTGCATCGATCTAACAGGTGCTCGTCGGCTAAACGTCTCAAAAGAATAATTTACAATGGAGTGAGTGAAACAAAATAGAAAACCCACTCGTAGCCCGGGTTCCTTCTAGTCGCCACCATTGGGCTGGAAGTTCGGTAGATCCTCGGGTGCTGCTCCGAAATCTGGCCACACAAAACCAGCTGGGTCAAACCCCAGAAAGAGCAAGTGCCACAAAGGAGGCCACGAAATAAGAACAAAAGCCAGCATATCAGAACATAAGAAAATGGAAGAAAAGTACAAGTAATAAAGAGTACCACATGACAATAAACGACTAGGGACGTGGAACCATTCCGGGAGCCAGGTTACAACCCGTAAACCAAACAAGGACCGGGGTCGTAATCCTTCGCCTGAATAGCACTTGTCTCTACCCATTTATTGTTTAAAGATAAGTAAAACAATCATGTACAGGAGTACCAGGTACAGGGACTTAGACGAGACTTAGACCAGGCTGGATACCATCCATTCACAAGCGGCCAAGCAAATACTACGGCTTACTACTTAACTAACTAGGGTTATCACAAGCCTAATTACTAACAAGATGCAAATGAGAAATTTTCAGTCCCAAGCCCTGCAGACTATCTAGTTATCCTTCCGCGGGTTGAGAGTATGGTTGGGTACATCACCCAGGAGACGATATACCCTTAGGTGACTTAGAGGGTGCAACACATGACAGTGTGCTGGAAATGTGCCCTACTCGTCGGCCGGCTATAAGTCCATTTAAAGCGCCCAGATAACGAGATTGCCTGTGACTGGAAATCCTCCATGAACTATAGTTTGATCTAGTCATTAGCCTAAACCATATTCAGGGTGAATCCCTGACCGTGGTAACCAGGGAGTCATGTCCTAGACATGATGCGAGACAAGACAAGTGGATTGCACAAGGCAGCAAGAATGAACACCTACGGCGTCAGAGTTGATTATACGAGTCAAGTTAGCCATCGCAACAGCATCAAGTCAAGTCAAGTTACAAGTTACAGGTTACAAGTCAGGAGTGCGCCGCCACGGGCCACTATCAAGTTATCCAGTATCAAGATTAATCATGAATTACAGGTTAAAAGTTAAGGCCGCACCCCATCGGGTCACTATCAAGAAGATCAGAAAGTACTAGAATCATACTTTACAGAAATCACAAAAAATTGTACTAGTCATAAGCAAAACACCAAAAACCGTGCCAGGTCGTGTTGGGTCGAGACAGACGTGTTGTGTGGAACAAGATCTCAATACCCCAATCCACAAAAGAGAAGCCAAGTCCAAGAAAATAAAACCAAATCACCATGGGTAACAGGCTGCGCAGGGGATCAGATTGCGCTGGGGGAAAATGGACTGCGCAGGGGATGGACTGTGCTGGGTCGGGTTGCGCTGAGAGCTGGTTGCGCTGGGAGCAGGTTGCGCTGGGTCAAGCCGCGCAGGGTTGAGTTGCGCAGAGTTGAGTTGCGCTAGGGACGGTTTGCGCTGAGGTCAAGCGCGCAGGGTTGAGTTGCGCTGGAGCGGGCGGCGCAGCAGTCAAGTGCGCCAATGGGAGGAAGGCGCTGGAGCTAAGAAGCGCCAACGCAAGTCAGCTCAGCGCAAAGCGCTGGCCGAGGGGTTGCGCAGGCCGAGAGTCATCTTCTCCATCAGGCCGAGAGGGTGACTCCAAGAACCCTAAATTTCAAATCTTCATAACTTGGCCAAATCAAAACGAAATTTGGATTTTCAAAGTTCTAACTTGTGTAAAATTGAATTCTCTTCCACGTGGAAGTCTCAAAACAAGGAAAAATCTAAGTTTAATAGATCAAAACCAAGAAAAACAAAAATGATTAAAACTTAGATCAAGAAAAATGGAAGCTCCAAATCACAAAATGCCAAGTTCTAATGTTATTCACCATGGCCTAATCTAGCTAATGGACAAATAAAATTGGGTCCTTATGTGGTGGCAAGGTGCACTTGCCTATGGTGTTGGTGTTTTGTGGAAGAAGGAAGAAGAAGGAGTTAGAAATTTAATGAGGGAAGTAATGAGGAGAGAGAATGGTTGGTGAAAATTTTAATGAGGATGGGTTGTGGTGGAATGAGGGTGGAGTATAGGTTAAGGTGTTCCAATGCATACTAAACCAAACCAATTCCTTCTCCACAAAAATAAAACCAAGCCAGGTCCAAAACCCATTTTACGAGAAAACCAAAATTCGCAAGTTAAGCCAAAACACAATTACAGGCCAGAATCTGGAAAAATAAAATACAGGTCCGAAATACATATAAGCCTAATTAAAAATACGTATTCCGAAATACGGACGTTACAAAAATCCTTGCGGAAAAAAACCCACGAGACGATCGGAGTCCAATCCTGAAGAACCTCCACTAATAGAATAAAGAGAATACTACCCTCTACAAGCTCCTCCTGATCCTACACGGATCACCACAACTCACTTGAAAGAAGAAAATTTAATTGCGGACTCCGAAGAACAACAGATGTCGAAAAATTATTCGAAGCAATCTCCCCTTCACAATAGTCCTCAATCCTCTCATTCTCTCTCTCAAATATTGTAACACACTCTTATTTTCTTTTTGAGATGATTTTCAACTAGCATGCATCACCCTTTTATAAGCCCTTGGTAATCTATACATGGAAGGCCAATATATATGAAATTTTCAATATGCATCAATCATATATTTAATGAAAATTTAATCATAATTGGCTTGTCATAATTGGAAGCCCAATTATATGAAAAGCTACTATATGAAGGATCCAATCATAAATATATGATCAAAGTAAATATAGAAATCAAATCATATGTTTTCTTCTCATATATGTTCCAAAATAGGATCGATGCACTCCCTGAACTTCTCCGACACATGGATGACGCTCGTCGCACTCCGGAATATTCTTCACATATGTTAGAAATTCCATCCACTCCAACAACAATTAAGAAAAAAAAATAACAATTATAACACTACTTCTTAAGCTTATTAAGCAAAAGAATAACAGTAGGACAATTTAGGTACTTGTCCGGAAAAGTTGGGCAAAAAAAATGATTATATAATATAATTGCTAAGAAGCTCATCATTTGAGCATCTGATAAATATGAGAAGGGAATTATTCTCCCTTTAAAAAATTAAATAAACATAATTTAAAGAAGAAAAGAACAAAGACCAGGTGTCAGGTCAATTGAGCACTTAATCAATAAATTGTTAAGAAATGTAGGTGGTCTGTATGTAGGCAGTTCCAATCCCTCTCTTAGTCCTGTCCCAGACAACCAATCTTAAACTCAAATGACATAACGACAACAGAGTGGAGGTGGGGATGACAAAGTTTGTTCTCTCCTAAACTATTCTTATTCTCATAGCTCACGTTAGTTATAGCTTAGTGTCGTGTTTCGCGTGCAGTGAATTGACAGTTAAACAACTGCTGAAATTAATGGCAATACCACTTTTCTTCTTCCTCCTCCTCTTTCCTTTTATTAATTTTTTAAATTTTATTTTCTAGAATAATTTCAACCCTTCTTTTGATCTAGAAAAAAAATTGATTTTTTACTTCCGTTAGATATTTTAATGTTATTTTTTATTCTTGCTCTACAACTCTCTCTATGTTGTGGCAAATATGAAAAAAATTATACCCATTTTTATTGTTCTACCTTTCTTCCAAACTCTTAATTTTTTTTAAATTTTTTTTTTTTAGAGATTTTCATTGATATCACTTCTTATCTATCAATGAAGTGATATCACTTCATTGATATCACTTCTTTTTTTAGAGATTTTTATTGTTCTATCACTTCTTATCTATTTTCATTGATATCACTTCTTATCTACAAACAGGGATGACATTTCCCATTTAAAAATCGTGCACCAAACAAGCAAAGCAATGAACTTTCAAGCTAGGAACTAGTGTGAGTGTGTGAGTAAAAGCCTTGTATAAGTTTGCATTGTTAATGTTCTTGTGTGATTGTTTGTTAGTAGTTACCTTTGTGAATTTTATCTTAGTAGCTTGTATCATTTTGTATACAAATTTTTTATTAATAAAATTCTTTTGTTGAGTGTTCCGAGTGTGTTAATTTACGATTTTTGGTATGAAAACGAGTGTCGTCGGGGACCAAGGCACGACGAGGTTCAGTCGGTGCACAATATTGGGGGCTGTGAGGTCGGTTTCAGGACCAAGCTTATTTGTACAACAGGAGACTTACCAAGTCATCATAGCAGATTATGTTGCTTCGAGCTATACTGAGAAGATGAATAGTTGGCAACTTCAACAATAGGGGTTGTTTGAGCGAAGTGAAATTTTTTAAAGTAGAGTGTTTACGTGCACATTACTTATGCGCGTCATGTGTACACATATTTTATGAGTTATTTCGTTTGGATGGTTGTTGGAAGTGAGTTGAAAAGTTAACCTTTTGTAATTCTTTCGTTTGGATGGTTGTAGGAAGTGGTAGTTGAGAAGTGATATACTTTTTATTTTTTTATATGGATTAAAAAAATTGTGTAGTTCCTTTATTATTATATATTATTATTTTGTATGGATTAAAAAAGTTAAATAAAAATTATTATTGTTATTACTAATAACATTTATTATTATCAGTTTTTTTATTTTTTTTTTTGTGGTTCCAATTTATTTCGGAACCCAATGAGGAGTTTCTGACACTTCGGCCATTTTTTTTCTGGAAGTAAAAATGTGTACGTGCACTTTTGGAACTACTATACATAGGAGTTTCGATTTTTTTGAAATGACTAACAAAATAACGAAAGTAGAGAAAAATATTCGGAACTAGCAATGAACAGTACAATTTTACACTTTCGGATGTTGGACTTTTGGGACCCAACACGCTATTAGAGCACTCGAATGGAGTTCTATCTTGCTGGGCATGCAAGATCTATGGATTTGGTTGACAGTATTGAAAAGACACCACCAAGTGACGTGGACGCGCTAAGGAGATGGAATATCAAGACCAACAAAGTAAGATTTTTTATAAGGACACATCAAAAGTTGATCAGGACTAGCCAGGATTGGGGCTAGCCAATGTTTGAGGAAAAATTACTAGGGCTATCCAATTTTTCTACTCATGGGGCTGTCCAACCCCACACCCCCCCTCCCCAAACCCCAAATTTCACTCTCATTTGCAAATTTTACTCTTTCTCTTCCAAATCATTTCTCTTTCCTCCTTTTCTTCTTTCTTCTTTTTTCTTCTCCACCATTTTCCACTCCCCAAAATATACATTTTCTTCTTCTTCATCTTCTTCTCCATCATTTTTCCACTCTAAACCCTAGTTTCTTCTCCATCATTTTCATCAAATTCTATTTTTTCTCTCCACAATTTTCATTATCATCATTTTGATTCCTCATAAATAATGCATGAAAATAAACCCTAACATGTTCATTACATTCTTTCTCACAAAAATGTATGAAAATAAACCCTAAATATATATTTCACTATATTATCAAAATAAAAATAAATTCTAACATATATTTTTCAGTCAGCCATTTCGATTTTAGGACTGCCAGGAATTGTGGCAGTCCTAAAATGTACTTGCTGTACAGCAAGTCTCTTTTAGGTCTGCCACAATTTCTGACAGTCCTCAATACTTCTAGGACTGCCAGAAATTGTGGCAGTCCTGTTGTGTATAAGGCACTTTCAGAACTGCCAGCAGTCCTCAATACTTTTAGGACTGCCAGTGTGGCAGTCCTGTTGTACAGTAAGTCCCTTTCAGGACTGCCACAATTTTTGGCAGTCCTCAATACTTCTAGGACTGCCAGAAATTGTGGCAGTCCTGATATTTACTTGCTCAATAAATCGATTTTTTCTACAATTAGGGTTCATCCATAATTTTTTCTATTAATGAAGAAAATTTAATTAATAGATTTGATAGATTTGATAACCCAATTTCTTCTACAACTAGGATTTAATCCATAAAGTAGGGTTTAGTGAAAAAAATATGAGAATTAGAAGAGAGCAAAAAAAACTAGGATTTGGAGAAAGAGATATTCTTCTGTTTTCTTTGTTCTTGTTCTTGTTCTTAACTCTTCTTCTTCTTTCTTCTTATTGTTCTTATTGTTCTTGGAAGAAAGAGAAAGAGCAAAAAAAAATGTCTTTTATACCTAGGAATTGGATAGTCCAGAGTAAAAATTTTCAGTGGCAAACTTGTAAATAAATGAAAGTTAAGATTTGGACAGTCCTGATGAACTGTTGATGTGCCCTTATAAAAAATCGAAAGTAATGTACCATTGTCGATAACTGCGAATGAAGAGTTTTGTTGGGAAAGAAGCGCGGAAACCTTTCTCCAAACTAGAGAGTACCTACGAGAGGACCAAGCAAACAACGCACAAACCAAAACACCAAACACAATCACGCAGACACAGAGAATTTTTGACGTGGAAAACCCTTGCGGGAAAAACCACGGGACGATCGGAGTCCAACCCTGAGAAGCCTCCACTAATAAAATAGAAGAATTATACCCTCTACAAACTTCTCCCGATCCAAATCGGATCTCCACAACACTTAGAAGCAAGAACAATGATTACAAGGCTACGAAGAGCGAGAACGACGAGCAGAGATTACCCGAATCCGATTCTCCTTCGAAAAACACCTTCAATCCTCCGTCTTCTCTTCCAAAGTTGTAATGGCACTCTTGCCTCCTTTTTCTCTCTCTCCTCTTGTTGTGTGCTACAATTGTGTTACAATAGATTAGGGTTTGGAAATCCCAACTTAACTTCCTAATCCCGCAACAAATCTGGACCATTTGATTAGATCCAATGGTGAAAAATCACCCCAAATTTTCGTTCAGCCCCGACGACACAGAGTTCGGCCAGAACTCTGTGTCGGGCAACCAGAACATACCAGCAACATTCTGGAACCAAAAAGCAGAATTCGGGCAGAATTCTGTATGGGGGCAGAATTCGGGCAGAATTCTGCCTCCCCTGTTCTAGAATGTAAAAATGGCTCCCGAGTTTCTTCTTCGTCTCCGAATGGCCTCGTCACCTCCCCGAGCTTCTCTGACACACAGATGACGCTTGTCACACTCCGGGGTCTTCTCCACATAGGTTGGGAACCCCACCCACTCCAACAAATCTCCTCCTTCACAACTATGGGGAGGATGTCGTCATCCCGACGATCTGCCTGCAGTACTCAAACTTCTCCCTTGGTAGAATCTTCGTGAGCATGTCCGCTCCATTGTCATCAGTATGAACATTCTCAACGTCCGCGTCCTTCTTCTCAACCATATCCCGTATCCAATGATACCGAGTCTCGATGTGTTTGGACCGGCTATGAAACGTCTGATTCTTCACAAGGTGAATCGCACTCTGACTGTCACAAAGCAAAGTATACTGCTCTTGCTTCAGTCCCATTTTCTGCAGCAGCTTCTTCATCCACAGCAGCTCCTTGCAAGCCTCCGTCGCCGCAATGTACTCTGCCTCTGTCGTCGACAAGGCAACACACTTCTGCAATCGCGACTGCCACGACACCGCTCCTCCCGCAAATATCATCACGTAGCCCGAAGTCGATCGCCTCGTATCTACATCTCCAGCCATATCAGCGTCGGTATACCCAACCAGCTTCGGCTCGTCACCACCAAAGGAAAGTCTCCAACTAGCAGTGCCCTGAAGATATCGTAGAATCCACTTGACCGCACTCCAATGTACCCTTTCAGGATTTGAAAGATATCTGCTAACCGTACCAACTGCATGAGCAATATCTGGCCTCGTACACACCATGGCATACATAAGGCTTCCCACAGCTGAGGCATATGGAACCCGCTCCATATCTTCCTTTTCGTCCTCGGTAGATGGACACTGCTCCTCAGTGAGCTTAAAGTGAGCCGCAAGGGGGCAACTCACTTTCTTCGACCCGTCCATACCGAAACGCTGAAGTACCCAGTGAATATACTTCTTTTGGGACAAGTGTAGCAGCTTGGACTCTCTCTCTCTCGGCTGATCTCCATCCCAAGAATAGTCTTCGCTGTGCCCAAATCCTTCATAGAGAAGGTCGCGCCCAGTTGGCGCTTCAGCTCCGCTATCCTAGTGGCATTCCGACCCACTAATAGCATATCATCAACATAGAGCAATAAAATAATAAAATCATCCTCGGCAAAATACCTCACAAATGCACAATGGTCCGACGTCGTCCGTGCATAACCATGCTCCCCCGTAAACGACTCAAACTTTTTGTACTACTGTCTCGGAGCCTGTTTCAGACCATACAAGCTCTTTCTCAACCGGCAGACCAAATGTGACTTGCCCTTCTCACAGAATTCCTTTGGCTGCTCCATGTACAACTCCTCCTCAAGATCATCGTGGAGGAATGCCGTCTTCACATCCATCTGCTCGACCTCCAGGTCGAGACTGGCTGCTAATGCTAGCACCACCCGAATAGACGAATGCTTGACGACAGACGAAAAGATCTCATCATAATCCACGCCTTTCCGCTGACCGTAGCCTTTAACTACCAGCCTCGCTTTGTATCGAGGGCGAGTAGCATCATCCTCTGCTTCACTCTAAACATCCATCGATTCTTCAAAGTCTTCTTGCCCTTTGGCAACCGCACCAGCTCATAAGTGGAATTAGTGTGCAAGGAACTCATCTCCTCCTACATAGCCTCCATCCACTCCTGCCTGTGTTCGTCTTCCATAGCCTCTGCAAAACTTTCGGTGAGTATCTCGTAGATGGTCGACGATCTCTGTCGCTCCTTCTCAGTGGAGCCACTGGTGCTGGCTGTATACCGACAACCTCCTCCCCTTCAGGAACTGCCTTCCCGGCATGCTCATCCTCCTGAGGGACACCCTGACCACCATCAGCAGGCTGATGATCAAGGTTGGGAGCAACTCCATGTACTGGCTCTCTACTGGATCCTCTACGATGTCATCTGGAAACTGCTCGAAGCGAAATGACTCTAACTCAGGCAATTCCTCAGTCTCAGAAGGCGTCTCGGAATCCTGAGTGTTGGTCATGGTCTGATCCTCGACGAACACCACGTCCCTGCTTCTGTAGAGCTTTCTTCCTACCGGGTCGTAGAGTCTATAGCCAAACTCATCCTGACCGTAGCCGACAAAGACGCATCGCCTCGTCTTCGGCTCAAGTTTGGTCCTCTCGTCCTTCGGTACATGCACGAAGGCCTTACAGCCAAACACTCGCAGGTGATTGTATGACGGCTCTTTGTTGTACCATACTTTGTCAGGCACATCACCCTGTAAAGGAGCAGTAGGAGACAAATTAATATCAGCTGTAAGAAGAGCCTCACCCCAATAATTGCCCGGCAAGTTTGCTTCTGACAGCAAACACCGCACCCTCTCCATCAGTGTCCTGTTTATGCGCTCCGCTACACCATTGAGCTGAGGTGTCTTTGGCGGAGTCTTCTGGTGTCGTATCTCTGCAATACGCATTAAAGGGACCGATGTATTCGCCGCCATTGTCGGACCGAACACATAATAACTTCTTGCCCGTCTCTCTTTCAACAGAGGCCTGAAACTCTTTGAAAGTAGGCAGCACCTGATCCTTGGTCTTTAAGGCATAGACCCAAACTTTCCTGGAACAGTCATCAATAAAAGTTACAAAGTAAGAAGCACCACCAATAGATTTTACCTTCATAGGACCGCAGACATCCGAGTGAATCAACTCGAGCAACGCCGGCTTCCTTGAACTTGGGTGACTTTGGAAAGACACCCTATTTTGCTTCCCAGCTAAATAGTGCATGCACTTCTCCAATTTTGTAGACTTGAGCCCTGGAATCATCTTCCTGTTCACCAAGTAGCTCATCCCCTTCTCGCTGATATGGCCGAGCCGCCTGTGCCACAACTCGGTAGACGCATCACTGACTGCGTTCACCTCCTGTGCCCCCTGTGCGCTCTCCTCCATATAGTAGAGACCGGACTTCTTGCTTCCTCTGGCAATCACCATCGAACACTACAACAAAAAATCCTTTTAATGAATGCTAAAAAGCGTCATTAATGACGTACCATGACGCTTTTTTTCTACAGCAACCGTCATGAAAACGGGTGTTATAAATGTTTTTTAAAAGCGTCATAAAATAACCGTCATGAATATGATGAGTTTCTGCTACACTTATTTTTCAGCATAGTTTCAAAGCGTTATGAATAGATAATCTGTATAGACTCAATTCAGCACATTTATAACGCTCAATTCTGCACATTTATATATTACTTTCCAAAAAATTATAGATCAATGCTCAATGTTGCTCAATTCAATTTCAAAACATTCATTTTGAACCATATTCACAAGAAACATCTAAATGTTATAGAGTACCATTTAATCCATTTACAAATATATACATAACATATATCACCATCTTCATTACATTTTTTCAAAATAAGACATCCAAATACATATATTTACAACTACTACTAGTAAGTAGACCCTCAAAACTATTAGTACATTGGCTTCAACTTTGAGCACATCAAAACTGTCGGCATCACGTAGCAAAACCCTGAAAAATGTCTCCCTCCATCATACACTTTGTGTTAAAGAAGTAGCCAAGATGACTACACAACTCAAACAATTCTCTCAGAGGGGCAGTTCAAGACTATCAGGTGATACAATGGGAGCAAGTAATGGTTCAAATACCTCCCAAACCTTATGTAGGTTGAGCCTTGTATCAATTAATAGCACCTGCTATGCTTTCGACAATGTCTGCAAGAACCTGCGACAGCAAAATGATACAAAGTAAATAACACCGTAAAAAGCAATGCTAGATACTCTGAAAAATCATCATACATAATGTTTAGATTTCTCAGTCATCATTATATGATGTTTAGGCTTTCATAAAAAACTTTACCTTGTAGCCTTTGGACGAAGCATTTGATACAAGTGGACACTAGACTTCTTGTAATTCCTCCAGTTTCTTGACATATTCTGTTATTTGCTCTACAAGCAACCCTGATGAATGTTGAAGATGGTGTTGAAGCTTATGCTTGACTGCACATTTAGCAAATCTTTCATTGTTAACTGATGCCGACCTCAAGTAATTTTGAGTGTCAAACAAAAAATGATAAATATATCAGTATCTAGTATCAACTAGGAAAAAACTTCCAAACTTGCTTACTTGGTAGCAGTAGCTAGTTCCAATTTCAGAAGCATGAGTTATTGCCTCCAATAAAAGGCGTTTAATAGCAAACTCATAGCGTAATTTCTTTTCCAGAATTTCCATGTCATCAGATCTGGGCACACAACTCCAAATGACATAGAGGTGGTCATTGCTTTCCCAACCATTTCAGACTCAAGTTCAGTATCAATGCCTAACCATTTCAATACAGCAAGAGCAGCAGTTAATCCGCCACCAACATAATATGCCCCAATTAGAGCCTCTACGCAATCAGATATTGTCTTAGATCACTATACCAAGAGAATGTTGTTTTGAAGCATAAAGGTGCACAAAATGAACTAGTTTGAAGCTAAACCAATCATAACAAAACAATTTATTTTATAAATATAGAAATGTGTATTTCACATAGAAAAGTATATCAAAACAAATCCGAGAATAATTGCAAACAGAGCAGACACCTGGAATAATTCAAGAATGCCATAGCAAGACTGTACTACAAAAAGAATAAATGTCAAAATTCTTATACTTACTCTCCCTTCAACCAAATCCTGTGTTCTAATATTAACCAAATCCTGAATCATATTCACAAAGAAATGAGACACAGAAATTGAACCTAGAGCAAGAACTGTTTGTAATATAAGAAACATAGAAACTAAAGTATCACAGAACTAGTATTATACAGAATCTAGCCATTAGATAATAACCATATGTGTCTTAGTTAAGTGGTCCACGAGCCTAACCTGGATCTCCAGCTTAACCTGGATCCTAACGAAGCTCGTGGGCACCTACATGCATGCAGTATCAAGAAGGATGCCTCCCAAGTAATTTATGAAGAACCTTCTTTTTTCAGACTAGAGATCTTTGTATTCTTGCACATATTTTACTTTACTCTCAAGTTAATGTTAAAGGTTGTATATTGAAGTATCTACGCACTTATCTTCACGAGCCCAGTTTCTATCTCACTGAAATTTTACATCCTTAGAAAGCCAAAGTCTTCAATGGCAAATCATTTATCATAGTTATAGACGCTTGAATATCAGCTTGAGTGTTGTTGTTAGGGAAATAATTCAGGTACAACTGCAGTATTCCTAGATAGATTTACTCAACGAAAAAAGAGGAGAAGAAAAAAAAAGACACGACTAAAACTAGCTAGCTAAGCCATGGCTTTGACATCTTAAATATAATTCCCTCTGAAATTTCTTCTATTTAATGTTGGCCGAGTTCTTGAGAACTTCCCATTCTAAATTATGTTGGGTGATCCTAGACTCTCTTTTTTTTCCAATTACAGATCCCTTCAAGTCATATTTGTAGGGCTTCAAATTTAAGACATTGACAAGTTCCTATATTGGTTTGTAAAAAAAAATATTGCAGCTTATTGGAAATACTCCAATGGTTTTTCTGAATAAAGTTACTGAAGGGTGCGGAGCTCGTGTGGCAGCTAAGTTGGAGTTCATGCAACCTTCATTCAGTGTCAAGGACAGGTAATTGATGCATAAACAAATAAATAAATAAAACTCAAACTTTCTTAACCTTCGGCGGGCATAGGCGGCCACGGAGCCGAAGACGTCGCACCCGCCGCCGATCTCCAGCATGTGCGCGCGGTGTTCACCAGCCGGACCTCCATCACCGGCTTCAGGTCCTCCGACGACCCCTCCGATATGGTCGAGATCGTACCTCGGCTAAGATCCATCGATCAGAAACCCTAACCTAACTCTTGAGGAAATTGGGGGAGAAGAGGTTTGGAGAGATGCTGCTCCTTAGAAAATGGATGAAAAATGAATTTTCTCTCTCCCACTTAGCTTTTATACAGTGAAAAAATTACAAGTTTGCCACCGCTCTAAAGTATTAATGACGTTTTGTTTTATAAACGTTATAAAAAGCCCAAAATTAGTCCAAACCGTCATAGAAAAAAGGTATTTTTCAACTTGATAACGCTTATGTATCAGCCGTCATTAAAACTCCCTGTCGAGCGCCGTTAAAAGGGTTTTTTGTTGTAGTGGAACCTCTGGAAAGCTTCCACTGACTATTTTCGAAGACCGAAGAATCCCTCGTCATCCAACCTTCCAACCGACACCAGGTTGAAACGGATAACAGGGACATGATGAACATCTTTGAGAACAAGAACCGCACCCATCTTCGTTCTCAAATGCACATCTCCAACGGCAACCGCCTTCGACACATCTCTATTGCCCATCTTCAACACTCTACAGTCGCCTGTTGTGTAAGTGGCAAATAGTGCCCTGTTGTGAGATACATGTGCTGAAGCTCCTGAGTCCACCAGCCAAGAGTTGTCGCAGGCGAGGTTTGTGATAACCTCATCACCTACGACGATCACATCGCCTCCATGCATCGAGGCCGCCGCTGTAGTGTTCTCTTCTTGCTTCTCCTTGTCGTCCTTCTTCTCTCTCTTCCAAGCGAAACAATTCTGCTTGATGTGGTCCTTCTTACCACAATGGTAACACTCTGAGTCCTCGTACCGACCTTTGGACTTCTCCCTGCTCTTGTCTCTGCCACTACCTGGACCCCTACTTTTGCCCCTTCCGTGGCTCTCTGAAACCAATGCCTCTGAGTGGTGGGATGTGGATGAAGTACCCTGAGAACGTCTCCGCATCTCTTCATTCAGCACCCCGCTCTTGGCAAACTCCAGACTGACCACGCCCTCCGGAGCAGAAGCGATCATAGATACTCGTACGGTCTCCCACGAGTCTGGTAATGTACACAGCAGCCATAGTCCCTGAACCTCGTCGTCGAACTTGACTCCCATAGAAGATAGCTGGTCAACCATGCCCTGGAACTCACTCAAGTGATCCGAAATAGACGCTACATCCTTGTATCGCAGACCCATCATCGTTCGGATCAGGAACAACTTGTTTACTCCGGTCTTCTTCGCGTACAGAGATTCCAGCTTATCCCATAACGTCTTCGCGTGCTCAATATTGGCAACGTGGTTGTACACGTTCTCGTCAACGAACTGCCTGATGTATCCGCACACCTGTATATGCTCGAATTTTCAGTCCTCCTCGAATTTATCACTGGGCTTCTCGGAAGCAAATACGGGCAGATGCAGCTTCTTGACGAACAACAAATCTTTCATCTTGCTCCGCCAATAGTGATAGTTGGTGCCGTTCAGGTTCACCATGCGCACCGGCTTCGCGTCCATCTCTCCTCTCTAGTTTCTGTCAACTCCTGACACCCTTCTGAATTTCAGAACCTGGCTTTGATACCACTATGTTGGAAAAGAAGCGCGAAAACCTTTCCCCAAACTAGAGAGTACCTGCGAGAGGACCAAGCAAACAACGCACAAACCAAAACACCACAATCACGCAGACACAGAGAATTTTTGACGTGGAAAACCCTTGCGGAAAAAACCACGGGACGATCGGAGTCCAACCCTGAGAAGCCTCCACTAATGAAATAGAAGAATTACACCCTCTACAAACTTCTCCCGATCCAAATCGGATCCCCACAACACTTAGAAGCAAGAACAATGATTACAAGGCTACGAAGAGCGAGAACGACGAGCAGAGATTACCCGAATCCGATTCTCCTTCGAAAAACACCTTCAATCCTCCGTCTTCTCTTCCAAAGTTGTAATGGCACTCTTGTCTCATTTTTCTCTCTCTCTCTCTTTTGTGCTACAATTGTGTTACAATAGATTAGGGTTTGGAAATCCCAACTTAACTCCCTAATTCCGTAAACCTGGACCGTTTGATTAGATCCAATGGTGAAAAATTACCCCAAATTTCCGCTCAGCCCCGACGACACAGAGTTCGGCCAGAACTCTGTGCCGGGCAACCAGAACATACCAGCAACATTCTGGAACCAAAAGCAGAATTCGGGCAGAATTCTGTATGGGGGCAGAATTCGGGCAGAATTCTGCCTCCCCTGTTCCAGAATGTAAAATATGGCTCCCGAGTTTCTTCTTCGTCTCCGAATGGCCTCGTCACCCCCCAAGCTTCTCTGACACACAGATGGCGCTCGTCGCACTCCGGGATCTTCTCCACATAGGTTGGGAATCTCACCCACTCCAACAAGTTTCTACACCACATCAAGAGCCTGAAGACACAAAGGAAGCATTGGACATAATAACATGACAAATGAAGTCGAGCTCCAGCGACTTGAAAATGAGCCCCTGCCCTCTCGTAATAGAACATGATGATGAATTAAGTCAATTCTTTACTAAAGTAAAAAAGAATTATCAAGAAATTTCGAAGTTAGATCCCGAAAATTCCACCACGGAGACGGGTATGAGATGGATTATTATTTACGGTTTAAGATTTTGAAATATAATAGTTTTGTTACGACAATCCATAGTTGGGCCAAGCAACCAACCTTGTCAAAGTTCAAGAATATATTAGCAAATAAATACTTTAGATAAACAAATATGCAAAATCAAGGAGGAAGTCAAAGAAGTCAAGGAGGGAGAAATCAAGGATCAAGAAATAATACAATGAGGAAAGTAGAATACACACATAGGTACATATGGTAGAGTCTATGAAAGCAAAGTTCGAAGCATTATAGATGTTTAGTAAAGTTTCGAAAGAAGGTTGAGATGCAGGAGGAAAGTGAATCTAAGTGTTCGCATACAAATAATGGTAGAGAATATACATAGGATGAGTTCTCATACTATCTGAGAGAGTGTAATATTCGATGACAATTGAAGTATTCGATTATGTACGCGTTACAAAATAGTGTGGTAGAGATATCTTGCAGAGACATGTCGAAGCTTACTTGAAATGCCAAGAATGTGCCTAACAATTATTAGCAGAATGTACGAAGACAGTTGTCTACGTGTGGAATCGACCCATAAAACAAAAACTCAATTTTGTTTCCTTTTTCCAGAAGTGCTGGAATCTCAGCATGTTGTGAGTTACTTTCGAGTTTGATAGAGGTTCTTTGATGTTTCTTCTTCGACTACATTCGAAGACTGGTATGTTGTATAATTGTTGGATTTTTGGTCTTTTTCAAAGTAATTTTAGTCCCACATCGGCTAAATCAGAGGAGTTGTATCTCTATATATTAGCTTTGCTAGTTTAGAGATGCACATGTGGTGTGGAGGTGCACATGGGTGTGCCATGTGGGGTTATTTTTCTAATGGAAAAAAGCCTAAATAAACAATTGAAAGCATTCATACTTTTTGCTCTTGGAAAATTTATTTCCATGGAAGCTAAGTCCCATTGGGGCTTAGCGACTCGGACTCGGACTCATGGGCTCATATGGCGTTTTGTTGGCGCACTTTGCACTTTGTACTTAGCATCGTCGCTAGGCACCAATGTTGCTTTTGCACGGGAGTCCGTGTACGATCCGAGAAGTCAGAAGAGCAGAAGTGTTCCAAAGTTCTCCGACGAACTTGCTGGTTCCTGGAAGCTATTCGTGTGGGCGAATATAGCTTTGAGCAACGGTGATCATTCACCCCAACAGGCCATCTTCCGTCTTTCGTCTGTCATCTTCTTTGCTGTTGTGATTACGAAATCTTCTTAGATTCTCGTATATCATATGCTGCTGTGGATTACGAAATCTTTTTAGATTCTCGTAATATAATAACGAGATCTTCTTAGATCTTCGTCATACTTGCGCAACCTTCCTAGAAGTGTTGCGTTGGAACATTGTTCTTACAATTGTTTCATATTCACAGTTTTTCATCGAAAAATTGTGTCCCGGCAATAACAATCTCAAAGCTATATTGCTATGATGGAAAACTTTAATGCTTCACTCCTCAATACTGACTTTTGTAAGTTAGAAAAGTTTGATGGAGAGCATTATCAAGTCTGGAAGAGGAAGGTTTATCTCACTCTTCATCTCAGAGATGTTGATCACGTGCTTCTTGAAGAGGAACCTACTGTTCCAGATACTGAGTTTGCTGCTGCAATCGCTGCTACTAAACTTCAGGCCAAGTGGAGAAGGAAAAATAGCATTTGCAGGCTTATCCTGAATGCTATGGAGGATTCTCTAGCAGAATCTTACAGTAAAAACCAATTGCCAGAGACATATGGGAGTCTCTGGAGAAACTGTACGAAGAAGACAAGAATAGGAGCAAGATATTTGTGGTTGAAAAATATCACAAATGGCTCTTTGAGGACGAGAAGTCCATGTTGCCGTAGGTAAAAGAATTTCTGAAGCTGCGACAGAAGTTGGAAGACAAGGCGATGCCCCTCCCCGACAAGTTTGTTGTTGAGGGATTGTCTCAAGTTCTCCGCTAGGTGGAGTAAGTTCTATGCAAACATGCATATGAAGAAGTTTGAGATCAGCCTTGAAGATCTCTTACAGGAATCTATGTTGAGGACCAGATGCGGGCTCAACTGAAGGTGGACACACTGTCCAAGCAATTGGCTAACGCCAATCTGGTTCATACCAAGAAACCAAGGGAAAAACAGGCGGCTTCCCACAGCAAGAAGAAGGACCATAACATCTGAACGTGAAGGAGACTTCCTTCAAGCGAAAGAAGGCAAAGTCTCAGATGCCTTGTTTCAAGTGTGGCAAGAAGGGCCACTTCAAGAATGAATGCAAAGCAAACCAAGCAATCAGAGCAAGGAGAGCCTAGTAATGTATCTATGATCACTGACGTTGTTGCTATGATTGCGCAGGTTGATGCGATAAGGACTGACTCTGACTGGTGGGTAGACACTGGAGCCTCCTGCCATGTCTGCTCCAGTAAGGAGTGGTTCACCACCTACACACCTACTTCTGAAGTGGTTATGATGGCGAACCAGGCACAAGCTGAAGTGCTCGGGATCGGGACGGTGGTGTTGAAGCTGACTTCGGGAAAGTCTCTGATGCTTCAAGACGTGAAGCACGTACCTGCTATTACCAAGAACCTGATCTCAGAGGCCTACTATGCATGCAGGCCTCAGGATGGACATCAATGCTGGCCAGATGGTAATGTCTATCAAGGGAACATATTTCGGAAAAGCTTTTTATACCGAAAAAATGTTCAAAATTCAGCTTGTAAATCATCCAATGTAATTAATGTAATTAATAAAGTCACTCCTTCAGCTTATACTCTTGAGTTGTGGCATAATAGGCTAGGACATGTTCATTATAAACGAATAACAGAATGTCTAGTCTAGGACTTATCTCCAAGTGTGGGGTAAGGTAGAGAAATATGAAGTTTGTGCTCAAACAAAGATCACAAGAAAACCCTTTCCTCGGGTAAATCGAAGTACAGATCTTCTGGAGTTGGTACACTCCGATATCTGTGACTTCAAACAGTTCTC
>JANAVB010007009.1:0-88610 GCA_029216955.1 Iris pallida
AAACTAATACATAGCAGGTATAATAAACAGTAAGTTCTAACAGATTATGCCATGTATCATAGTTTATTTTGCATAAAAAAAAATGAATAATGTATGAAATATGAGCTAAATTAATAAACAACAAATGGCAAGGTGTCTTGCCTGGTAGGACGCCTGGTGTGCTACGATGATCAATGTGGCACGAGCTACGACTTTGGGTAACAACTACACAAGATGATCTCTGATGGTGGCACGGACAGTTCCATCGGGTCTAGAATAATCAGGTTAGCTAGGGTCAATAAGGGGAGGTACGGTATTGGCATGGAATAGGAATAATAGGCTAAATCACGAGGTGGAGAAAATCGAAGGGAGTAAAATAATATATAATTTTAGAAAATATTTTATTATATTTAAAATATAAATTATTAGCCAAAATATGCTCTCAAACAAATACTCGAAAAATCGAAAGTCATTTTAGGACGAACTCTAAGTTTTGTCAAAGTAGTATTTTAGTTTGAAACCTATATCCCTATAAATCAAAAAACTTTAAGGAAACAAAATAATAAAATTAGTTAAGGCTAAAACCCATATTTTGTAAAAATAAAGCTATGCCTTTTTATTGACTATCAAGAAAATTTATAAACATTTTAAAACTATATTATATATATATATATTATATATACATATATATATATATATATATATATATATATATATATATGACTCTTCAAAATAATAATAGTGTTAACAATCACACTAATAATATTAAAACCAAATTACTAAAAATAATATCACAAAAATGATAATAATTATATTATTATTATACACCATGTTGTTGGCCCATTCCATGGTCACATCCGATTTCGATAATCAACATACACTTTAGTCAATACACAAAATATAGGAAATGCTGCTAATCATTTCGGGATTCATGAAATCATATTCAACGGACGATGTACCGCATCAATCAAAGCGTCAACATCATCAAATCTTCTGGAGACTCATTTTCATTTTATTCTGTATTTTATATTTTATTGAGTCTAGGATTTATTTGTAAAATCAATTATGGTAATACTGGCTTAGGGTTAAAACTGTCCACATTCCAAAAAGCCTACCTATTTACCATTCGTATTTTCGTTTACAAATATTTCAAAAACATATTTCGAAAATAGTCTTTCAAAATGATTTTACAAATAACCAAAAACATTATTGAAAACTGTTTTTGCAAATGATTTTCAAATATCTCCTGACAGAACTCCTAACCGAGTTCGGCCCGAGTTCGGTCCGAACTCTGACCGAGTTCGGTCAAAAGTTATTCAAACTTCTGTTGCCTCCAAATAGTGAGCAACGTCTCTTTGCGAGATATTTGCATCCGAACTCTGTCCGAGTTCTCCGAGTTCGGTTGGAGAAAACACCTATAAATAGAGAAGAACTTTTCATTTCAAATCATCAATTCATTCTTCATTCTCTCTTCTCTATTACTCAAGTGTTTTCAAACGATCTAAGATTTTCAAATCTCTATACATCTCTTAGCCAAAAGCCAGTACTATCAGAGTTGATTTAGAGTCTTTTGGTTACTCAAGAGTTGTAAAGAGGTCGTTCCAAGTTTCAACAACTTTTTTGTTGTGGAGCTGGTCGTGCGCTCGTCACCAAGCACGGTGTGTGTGTGGAGCTGGTCGTGCGCTCGTCACCAAGCACGGTGTTGTAAGAGACTGCAAGCTCTCAGTTAAAGCTTGTGCCATAGTGGATTAACATCGAGCAAGAGTACTCGAGACTGGATTAGTCCTCTCAGAGGGATACCAGTATATATCGCTGTGTTACTGAGTTTGAATTCTCTATCTCTATTTACTGTCTCTTATATCTGCCATAGTTTAAATTTTTAATTGGTGATTATATTCCGCTGCACACACGCACTCTATTCCCCCCCTCTAGAGGTGCTCAACGGTCCTACAATTGGTATCAGAGCAGGTTATATTCTTATATAACATACCTTAGAGAGTATATATGGCAGCCGTGAAATCTATATTCAACGGTGAAGGGCAATCCACAAATAGACCTCCCCTATTTGATGGAACAAATTACACATACTGGAAAACACGGATGACTTTCTTTCTAAAGTCTCTTGACTTTGATCTATGGTCAATAGTCATTGATGGTTATAAGAAGCCAGCACCCACAGTGGTTGAAGGCATTCTTATGGAAAAGCCTCATGACAAGTACACCGATGCTGAAAAAGCAAAGGCTAGTCTTGATGCTCGAGCCATCAATGCACTATTCTGTGCAATTGACAAAACCGAGTTCAACAGAGTTTCAACCTGTAAGACGTCTCACGAAATTTGGAAACTCCTTGAGGTAACCCATGAAGGGACTTCCCAAGTAAAGGAATCCAAAATTAGTAGACTAACACAGGAGTATGAATCTTTTAAGATGAAACCCGGTGAGTCAATTACACAGATGTTTACTCGTTTCCTTGATATAACTAATCCTCTACAATCTCTTGGCAAGGATTACAGCAATCACGAGAAGATCAGGAAAGTGCTGCGGGCTCTAACAAAGAACTGGAATCCAAAAGCCACAGCAATCATTGAAGGAAACGATCTCACCACTATGACTCTGGAGACACTGATGGGCAAACTCATGACCCATGAACTCGACTTGCAAGATTTTGAAGAAGCAACACCAAAGGAGAAAACTATTGCCTTCAAAGCCCAAGCAAGAAAATCAACATACAACGATTCCGATGAAGAATCGTCAAGTGGTGATGAAAGAGCCCTACTTGTGAGGAACTTCAAGAAATATCTAAAGTTCACAAGCAGAAAGAAGAAAACGTCCAAGAAAGCAACGAAGATGAAACTATATGCTTTGGATGCAAGAAATCAGGGCATATGAAGAAGGACTGTCCAAACCAAAAAAAGCAGTCCATACGATAGATCAAGATCAAGCAGAAAAGCTACATCTGGTCGAAAGTATGCGAACACAAGCATCTGGCACGAAAGCGATGCCAGTGACTCAGAAGAAGAAGACAGACCCTGCAGCAATGCAAATGTTTGTCTCATGGCATTTGAAAAGGTATCATCTAATCCTTTGTTTGATGATTTTACTTTCGATGAACTAGAGAACGCCTTTAGCGAACTACTTGAAGATCACAAAACTGTGCTCGACAAGTATAAGCAATCTCGAAAAGAGATTAAGGCACACACAACCGAGATAGCTAGACTGTCTAATCTAATTGAAGATATTAAAGAGACATCTACTACCGGTAACACGGAAGAGATAGCCAAACTTAAGCAGACTATCGAGGCTATCCTCAATATTGAAAAGAAAGAAAGGGACTATGTCAAAGTACAAAAGCTTTATGACATAGAGAAAAGATGCACCTAGTAACTGAACAAAGACTCCTTGATATGACTGCTAGATACGAAGAGTCTATTGCGATTTCTAAAAAGTTAGAAATCAAGTTAGGCAAACAGGCAATACCTGTGACACAGCCTAAGATTAGTCCTAATGCGAAGCATACACCTAGAAGGACTAAACACAAGAAAGCACAGAAGAAACACGAACACCATCATGCTTTCACTTACAGGTTCTCCAAACAAAACAAGCTTGCAAATACAGTTTCTACCACTAAACTGACTTGCACATATTGTGGTACACACGGACACATATCACAATATTGTCTTGCAAGAAAGCTTGTTGACAATCATACTTTAGTCTGGAGACCTAAAGCTAATCTATGTGGACCCTTCAGAAAATGGGTACCAAAGGATTCATCTACTTGTCTTGTAGGTGGACCCTCAACCCTCTCATGCTAAAAGCAAAGATTCTCGATAGCGGATGTTCGCGACACATGACTGGTGATGCATCCTTATTCGCTACGCTATCGATGAAGAAAGAAGGATACGTCTCCTTCGGAAACAACTTGAGAGGTGATATAATAGGTAATGGTACTGTAGGTATTTCTCCTTATCCAATAATAAAGGATGTTTGTCTAGTAACTGAATTGAAACATAACCTATTGAGCATAAGTCATTTGGCAGATAATGGTTATGGTATCAATTTTGTGAAAGAAAATGTACCATATATGATATGTCATCTGGTGATCCCGTATATAAAGGGATTAGAGAAGACAACATTTATGTTTTCTTTTTGGAGAATACTAATAATGCAGGAAGGTGCCTAGTAGCCAATCAAGATGAAAGCTGGCTATGGCACATGAGACTAGGACATGCAAACATGGATACTATCTCACGTCTGAATACAAAGAAGTTGGTAAAAGGACTCCCTGAAATTCATTCAAGAGAGACATGGTATGTGCAGACTGTGAAAAGAACAAAGCACATAGGTCTACTTTTAAATCCATCAACGCTGTAAGTACTTCGAGACCTTTGCAGTTGATTCATATGGATTTATTTGGTCCTAGTAGAGTCGCTAGTCTTGGCGGTAAGCTCTATGCTTTTGTTATTGTTGATGTTTCTCGATTTACTTGGGTTTACTTTTTATCAAACAAAAGTGATGCTATTTTGAATTTCAGATATTTTGTAAAAAGGTACAAAACGAAAAAGGCTTCATGATTACTCGTATCCGAAGTGATCATGGTGGCGAATTCGAAAATTCTGACTTCAAAAAGTTTTGTGATGATAGTGGATATTACCACGAATTTTCTTGTCCTAGAACTCCCCAACAGAATGGTGTTGTGGAGCGGAAGAACCGCACTCTAAGCGAAATGGCTAGAGTCATGCTGAATCAGTATAATCTTCCTAAATACTTTTGGGCAGAAGCTGTTAGTACAGCCTGTCATGTTTTAAATAGGGTGTTAATTCGACCAATCTCGAAGAAAACACCATATGAGCTTTGGTTTGGAAGAATTCCAAACATTTCTTATTTTAAAGTTTTTGGTTGTCGCTGTTTTATCCTGAACACCAAGGATAACTTGGGAAAGTTCGACTCCAAAGCAGATGACGGGATATTTCTCGGATATGCTGCTAAGAGTAAGGGATATAGAATTTTTAATAAAAGATCTATGATTGTTGAAGAAAGTATTAATGTTACTTTTGATGAGTTGAATAGTCACAGATCTAGCGACAGTGATGATGAAGATGCACCTAAAAAGACTAAGAAGAATTCTGAGAAAGATCTGACCCAAGAGGCAAGGACTGATAAAAGTTCCGAAGATGCAGGAACTGAGAAAAGCCTTGTGAAGGATATGGCCCAAAGATTTGAATCATTGAGATTCAAGCCAGATCATCCAGAAACTCTCATTATAGGTGATGTATCCAAAGGTGTAAGTACACGTTCATCTCTTAAAGATTCTGAATTAGCAGCAAATGTAGCATTTATTTCACAAATAGAACCTAAGAACGTAGAAGAGGCTTTTTCTGATGAGTTTTGGATTTCTGCCATGCAAGAGAACTTAATCAATTTGAGAGAAACCAAGTTTGGGAACTTGTTCCTAAACCAATTGGTCAATCGATAATTGGTACCAAATGGGTGTTCCGAAATAAACTCAGTAAAGATGGACAAGTTCTACGCAACAAAGCACGTCTAGTTGCACAAGGTTATAATCAAGAAGAAGGAATTGATTATGATGAGACCTATGCTCCTGTTGCTAGACTAGAAGCCATCCGCATGTTTTGCGCATTTGCATGTTTAATAATTTTAAACTTTTTCAAATGGACGTGAAAAGCGCATTTTTAAATGGATTTTTGAAAGAAGAGGTTTTTGTGAAGCAACCCCCTGGTTTTGAAGATTTTCAAAAACCTGATCACGTCTTCAAGCTTAAGAAAGCACTTTATGGACTCAAACAAGCACCTCGTGCTTGGTATGAACGCCTAAGTGCCTTCTTACTTGATAATGGATTTTCGAAAGGAAAGATTGATACTACTTTATTTATAAAATCCATGAATGATGATATACTTCTAGTACAAATCTATGTAGATGACATTATATTTGGTTCTACTAATGAAAAACTCTGTCAAGATTTTGCCAAGTGTATGCAGAGTGAATTTGAGATGAGTATGATGGAGAGCTGAACTTCTTCCTAGGACTGCAAATCAAACAACACTCGAACGGAACATTCATCAACCAAGCTAAGTACACGAAGGACATACTGAAAAAGTACGACTTCGAGAATGTAAAGCCAATCGGGACTCCTATGGCTACATCTACAAAGCTTGATGCTGATGAAAGTGGCAAACCTGTCGATCAGCGTAAGTATCGAGGTATGATTGGTAGTTTATTATATTTAACTGCTAGTCGCCCTGATATTATGTTTAGCATTTGCATATGTGCACGTTATCAGGCAAACCCTAAGGAATCACATCTTAGTGCCGTTAAGCGTATCTTCGATACCTTAAAGGAACTTCTACAGTTGGCTTATGGTATCCCAAAACCAAATCCTTTGACCTTATAGGTTACTCGGATGCGGATTTTGCTGGATGCAAAGTGGAGTAAAAGTACCAGTGGCACATGTCATTTTTAGGAAAGGCCTTAGTCTCTTGGTTTAGCAAGAAACAAAATTCAGTAGCATTATCAACAACTGAGGCTGAGTATATCGCCGCAGGACGTTGTTGTGCTCAATTTTGTGGATGAAGCAAACCTAGAGGACTACAATCTGCACTATACAAATGTTCCTATTTATTGTGACAACACTAGTGCAATAAATCTGACTAAGAACCCTGTTTGTCATTCACGCACAAAACACATAGAAATTAGACATCATTTTTTGTGATCATCAACAACACGGGGATATTTGCTAGAATTTATTGACACTGTTCATCAACTAGCAGATATATTCACTAAACCATTGGCTGAAGACCGTTTTAACATTTTGAGGCGTGAGCTCGACATTCTTGAATTCTGGACTCATAGTGCATATGGTAATTAAAATTGAATTTATGACTTGATATTTATTTAACAAAATTATTTTTGGGTACAAACTTAAAAAGGGTATGTCTGTCACCACGGCTACGGTCGAAGCGAAGGTATTTAAGAGTTCCCCGGTGAACCTCCGTTAGCTGGGACAACCCCTACAGTTAACTCAAAATAATAATCGTTATTTAAAACAGTCAAAGTTATTAAATTTAACTTTTAAACTTACCAGCCTGCACTGTTTATCTCGGGAATGCAAGTGGCCGAACTCGGCCCGAACTCTGACCGAGTTCGGACCGAATTCGGACCGAGTTCGGTCGGCGCTGTGGTAACTTCCAGAACCGAACAGCCGGCCCTAGTGCCTATATAATCCAACTTTCCTTCCACTTTTTCTTCACAACAAAACGTGGAAAGCCTTCCTCTCCTCCTAGAAGCCTCTCTCCTCCATCTTAGCAAGGGTTCGACGAGTTCCAGTGGGCGGTCATCTTCCTTCTCCTTCCTTTCTTCAAAGGTATTCTTTTTTCCATCTCCTCATGGCCCCCAAGCGTCAAAGAGGAAACCTTCTCAAGGTGCTTCCTCTTCCTCTGACTATACCCCTGCTATCTTTAGTCCAGCACGACCTAGAGATCCCGAAGAGTACGATGCTACTTTGTTTCCCGACAAAGATTTCTCGGATCTCTGGTTCGACTCCTTCTCTGGTCGTCGTATTTGCTCTGGAGCTTTCGTTAATTTTACCACTTTCTTTGAATATGCTCAAATTTTTGACCAACTTGGATACCGCGATTTCTTCGAGGTCCAAGAGAGCATTTATGACAATGTCGTACGAATGTTTTACTGCAATCTGCAGGTAAAACCAAACGGCAATTTCTATTCTTGCATTGCTGGGCAAGAATTAGAATTTAGCGCCGACATCAGTGAATTCTTTCATATTCCTGATCTTGGTGATGCATTAGTTGACATCTACCACATTCAGTTCCCTGCTGATGTCATTCTGGCTTCCTTTAGGGAATTAATTTGTCATCCTAACCCTCCTCCCCGGAGAATTTTTGCCAAACATCTGAACCAAACATTCTATGAGCTTCATCGTATGATATTTTCTGCTCTTCTTCGAAGAAAGGCTCTACTGATGAAGTTACCTTTTTGGAACTATCTGCTCTATATCACATCCACTTTGGTATCCCATTCTCCATTCCAAAACTATGATGTCCTGGATGCTTAACTGCAAAAATGCAGGTAGGAATCTAGTATCCTATACACCTTGCTTCTATATTTCGACGTTTCGAGATTGATCTTGAGACGTGTGCCATCTCTCTCCTCCTGTTGAGCTGACTCGCTCTCGTCGATTTCCTGCACCACCTGGAGCTGCTCCTGCTCCAGCTGCTGATGCTGAGGTCCCTCCAGCTGATGCTCCTCCTGCTCCGGCCCCTGCCCAGGATTCGATCAGACTTTCTACCAGCGCTTCGATGATTTTGTTGCGGTCTCTATGCAACGTCATCAGGACTCAGAGTTCGGATATTTCTCAGGCCCAGGTGCTAAGAAATAGTATTGCTGACCTCACTATAGCCTGGCTCAGGATCCAGTCCATCCGGTCACCATCCTTCCTCACCCTGCTTTTCCGGGTCCTCGATTTACTGATGAGGTTACCTTTCAGTATTTTGACCCGACTGCCGCCTACTTCCCACATGATCCTCCGGTGCGGACGACCCCACGATGTGACGTGGATTCAGCTATGGGATAGTGGATATTGATTTGATTAGTTGATGCAGTTGATGTAGTAGTTTCTTTTATTTTCATGTCTAAACTGTTTAGTTAGACATTATTAGTTGTACTTTTGGATTTCTAGTGGAAACTTCTATGTTATTTCAGTTTATTATGAGCTGGTTTATTCTATATTTTGTTTCCATATATGTCTATGCGATTATTTCTTTTTGCTTCACTTTGTCTTGTTTGTCTATTGTTGGCTTCACGATTTACGGGGGAGCCTATTCATTTTACTACTTGACAAAGGGGGAGAAAAAGAGTATACCAAAGCCGCAAATCCAAAAACAAAATCCAAACATTTTTTTAGGTACTTTGTATTTTGTTCTATTTGATATAAATATATTTTGGTATAGACTCAAGTTTGTCAATTATCAAAATGGGGGAGATTGTTGGCCCATTCCATGGTCACACCCGATTTCGATAATCAACATACACTTTAGTCAATACAAAATATAGGAAATCTGCTAATCATTTCAGGATTCATGAAATCATATTCAACGGACGATGTACCGCATCAATCAAAGCGTCAACATCATCAAATCTTCTGGAGACTCATTTCTCATTTTATTCTGTATTTTATATTTTATTGAGTCTAGGATTTATTTGTAAAATCAATTATGGTAATACTGGCTTAGGGTTAAAACTGTCCACATTCCAAAAAGCCTACCTATTTACCATTCGTATTTTCGTTTACAAATATTTCAAAAACATATTTCGAAAATAGTCTTTCAAAATGATTTTACAAATAACCAAAAAATTATTGAAAACTGTTTTTGCAAATGATTTTCAAAATCTCCTGACAGAACTCCTAACCGAGTTCGGCCCGAGTTCGGTCCGAACTCTGACCGAGTTCGGTCAAAAGTTATTCAAACTTCTGTTGCCTCCAAATCAGTGAGCAACGTCTCTTTGCGAGATATTTGCATCCGAACTCTGTCCGAGTTCTGCCCGAGTTCGGTTGGAGAAAACACCTATAAATAGAGAAGAACTTTTCATTTCAAATCATCATTCATTCTTCATTCTTCTTCTCTATTACTCAAGTGTTTTCAAACGATCTAAGATTTTCAAATCTCACCTATACATCTCTTAGCCAAAAGCCAGTACTATCAGAGTTGATTTAGAGTCTTTTGGTTACTCAAGAGTTGTAAAGAGGTCGTTCCAAGTTTCAACAACTTTTTTGTTGTGGAGCTGGTCGTGCGCTCGTCACCAAGCACGGTGTGTGTGTGGAGCTGGTCGTGCGCTCGTCACCAAGCACGGTGTTGTAAGAGACTGCAAGCTCTCAGTTAAAGCTTGTGCCATAGTGGATTAACATCGAGCAAGAGTACTCGAGACTGGATTAGTCCTCTCAGAGGGATACCAGTATATATCGTTGTGTTACTGAGTTTGAATTCTCTATCTCTATTTACTGTCTCTTATATATCTGCCATAGTTTAAATTTTTAATTGGTGATTATATTCCGCTGCACACACGCACTCTATTTACCCCCCCTCTAAGGTGCTCAACGGTCCTACACATGTGAATCATATATATAGCTAGTTTTCTAAGTACAGCAATAAAGTAATAAGAATCACATTACAAAAATAACAATAATAATTATAATAATTATAATAATTATAATAATTAATGATATTATTATTATTATTATTATATTATTATTATTATTATAATGATGATGATGATGATTTAATCTAATAAAAGAAAACACTAAAGCAAAAGCAATTAAAACATAAAAATATAAAAAATCCTATGCTGCTCCTCTCTTTTAGAAAAGAGGGGGAGAGAGAAAAACAAAAGGAAATGGAGAAGGGATCAGTGGAAGGAGGTGAGCGGATGGGGTCGTTGACCACGCAGGCTCGCCGACGATCGCGCACGGGGCGCGGAGGAAGGGGGCGGCGGATGGAGCGGAGGAAGAGAAGAAGAGGGGCGGTAGGCAGAGTAGCGCCGGCGGAGCTGGGGGCCGGCAGCTCCGGAAAAGGTGGCCACTCACGAAGCTCGGCGCGGGGCGCCGCTCGCCTGACGCGGCGGATTGGCAAAGCGGCTTGGTGGCCGCGCCTTGTCGAGGCTGGCCGCTAGACGGTGGCGCCCGACTGGAGTGGACGCCGGTGGCGGCAAGTACGTCGGAGGATACATCGACGGCCATATCCAGCGCCTACACGGAGCAGCGGCGGAGGAAGCGCCAGATGGCGTTTCGGCGGAGGTAAGTCGGGTGGGGTTTTGGTGGATTTATTTCGTGGAGGTGGCTGTGTGCTAAATTTTGGGTTTTTTCGTCTATGGCGGTGGTTTTGCTGAGGGGTCGCCCGTTGTGGTGCCGGTGGTGAGGGTTTTGTCGGATGGCTCGGCTGGTCGGGGTCGGGATGTGTGGTTTTTGGGGGTTCTAGTGAGGAGGAAGTTGAAGGTGGTGGTCGTGGCTATGGTGACGGAGAATTGGGCAACCAGAGGTATTGTTGTTGTTGCCCGGGTCGGGTGTGGCCGGACACGAGGGGCTGATGGTAGTTGACCGGTGTTTGGCCGGGGACGACAGGTGGTTGGAAGAGGGATAATGGTGGTGGCTGGGTTCGGTTGGGCTTGGTTGGGTCGAACAAAGCTGGGTTAGGTTAGGGATTTGATAGTGGTGGAGGGCTACCATCGTGTCCTGTGGGACACAGACGGGGTGTCCGGCATGTCGGACACGGAGAGAATTTATGTATTTGTAAAGGAAAGTAAATAGTGGATGGGACATGGACACGATGCACTATTGGGTTGTAGAAATTTGTGGAAGATGAATTGTGGAGAACTCAATAGAAATATAGGGCAAGTACCTCTCCTTTTATAGGAGGTGGGAATCCCATTAGGATAAGGATTAGGAATTATTTAAACCCAATTAGATAATTTGCTACTAATAAATTTAAAATCAATCAATCCTAATCAAAATCCAATTTAAATCTAATTAAATTCCGTCTTTTAGTTTAAAATCAAATAAGATAAATCATATTTCAATTATAGATTTATTTAACTATTTAAACATATCCATAAATCAAATCAAGATTTAAATTGCCACAATAATTTCAAAATATGTTTTCCAAAAATACTACAATAATAATTTTGAAAATACATTATTATTTAAGAATAAACTTAATAAAATATTTATGAAATATATGTATGCACGAAGAATATTATTTATTATTATAACTGTTATAAACGAAAGGCTTTTTATAAATAAAATAAATAATAACTTGAAACTTTGGTACGATAGTTAAAGTAACTATTATTATATTATTTCAAAACTATAAAAATAGAAAAATGTTTTTCTAAAAATATGTACGCTCACACATATTCGCACTCGTCGAGCAATTACGAAAAATAAAATTTCGCGCGCAACGTACAATGCAACTACGCGACGTACAATATACTAAACAAAATAATAAAAAAAATCGGTATCAATTTTATTTAAAAAATAGTAGAAATTTAGGGGTTTTACATCCTACCCAATTTAAAAGAATTTCGTCCTCGAAATTAAGAATTAGTAGGGGTGGGAAGACACAAGGGGTATCGATGGGGAACAATCAATAACAATATTCAACAAAATCATGTCGTAAAGATCATGATCTAGATAAAAAATAATACAGGTCTGATCGTGGATAATGAATGAGGGTCATGAGTTTAAAGCAACAATTGAAAGTTAAAGGTTAAAGTTAGTCATGATAACATGCAAGGAGTAATATGGTATCAAAATGAGAGACCAAAAAGATAGGTTTTGATAGTAGGTTGAGGGCACGATTTAAGAGAGCGAATTAGGTTTACCTCTAAGTTGAACGATTAGAGGGTCATGATAGTAAGTATAGGGCCGAGAAAGAGGACGAGGAGTTTAGGATAAGATATAGCAACGTTGAGTGATAATAGTCATAATCGGTAGAAAGGCTAGAGAAAGTTCTAGTACAATGATTTCGTCCTTCTAAGATAAGTGAAGGCGAAAGCAATAAGGAGTGCAAGGACGATATTATCGATTACGAATACGTGGTTCAAAGGTGGCCATATAGATTTCAAAAGAATCGTCAAGGCAGTCGTGGATGGAATTCTAAGGGGAAAGTTCAACTACATCCCATCCACATAGATTGATATATGAAAAGACGAACCAAAGTGCACTCGGTTGATCAGACCATCATGCACCGGTTCTGATTAGACAATATGTTAGTGAGCGGTCGATCAATATCATATGCCTTGATCAAGGTCGATAAAGAATTAGCTTGCAAATACTAGGCTATATTAGCATCATTAGTCTAGATAGTAGAACATATGCACGATGGTAGATGAAATAAAACCAAATATGAATAGTCTAAGAGTCATAAGGATCTAAGTCTTGTTTATTCCTATAGCATCAATCTACAGTTTTATTGACCAAGGATTGGTTGACCAAATGGGTTAAATTCCTCTAGTCTCTATGGTCTAGATAATACTATTTATATTCTCCTTAATGGTCAAGAGTGTGTCAGGTCGTGGGGTATTCTACCCAACTTAAAGAATTAAGCTAAGGGTGTTTGGGACATCTAATTAGTAGGGTCAATCTCTAGCAAGCACGAAGGGAAGATAAGAATAACGATAGAAGGAATCAAGCAAGATGCAGTCGATGAGTCGAACGATAGTTCGAATATGGAATCGAGGAAGGAGGTCAAGTATGTGGATGAGATCCTAGACTTCTAATCCTATTCGCAGGCTTGCTTGGTACGGTAAAGTAACCAAACAATTTATCTTGACCTGCATGGGCCACCACAAAAACATGTAACCCCAGTCCCAAAATACGTAGGACTAGGAACGTAGACATGCTAGTTGTATACATACGAAGTATACTGCAATATATGGACACCTCGTATGAATACATAAGCTGTAAAATACAGTAGAACCATAACTAATCTCATCCACACAAATATATAATGGTAATGAATTGTCTTGATACAATATGTTGGGCGGAGACAAATCTACTACCAACAAGTAAAGGAAAAATACATGAAAAAAGAAATAATTTTGGCGAGCGAAGCGAAGACGATCCAAGTACAATCATCCTCGAAGGAATGAAGATGGTCACGGCTAGAGCTAGAACACCTGCGAAAGACAAGAGCACACACCTGGCGAGATAACCAGGTCCTCAGAGGGACGTAACAAGACACATAATATCATGCCATATAAACTGAATAAATATTGCTCAAATAAATAAGTCAATTGAATTATAACATGGTCCAATACACACCTATTGAACTAGCTTACCATCCCCCCAACCAAACAAGGACAGGAGATGGTAAACTAATTCACGATGACGTATCTTTCCATGCTATGAATCCAATATGGTATCCGGATCCCAACAAGGTTCAATACCTTCTCATCGAAGTAGTAAGCCACACCTACAACCAAACAAGGACAAGATGTGACGAACTAGTCCGTGACAAGTTATTGTTCCAAGCCACGGTCAGATACAAGTACCCAAACCAAAAGTACTCGTACCTAACGGATAAAGGTGCCTAACCGTTCTAAGTGAAATGTAGTTAAGAACAATCCTTCCTACGAATGGGCCCTGGCTAAATAGGATCGGCATAGTCCCCACTTGGGGCACTAGAGGCCCAATCAATAAGAGCATAACATTCGGCAGAACGTCAGTGGCCGTCAGTAATCATGGGTCATCAACCCCGTATCTCCAGCGGAGCTTCCGGGTCACAAGGAAAAGTGCATCGAAGCCCATATGCTAAGGAATTGTCCTCCCCGCCCAATGCCTACTATGTTGTATCCACAACAGTAAACCTCTATAACCGCTAAGTTAAACTAGGCATGCAACCTCTATTAGCGGTTATTCCTATCGCACGACTTGTACGTACTGGTGGCCAGCCAATCACGCGCGTCCGTGTTCTACATGCGACACACAACTTCGTGGTATAACATGTCAAGGCCAATAAATGCAAACACAAGATGGTCCCTTAAATCTATGTTTAATGTGTAATAAAACTAATACATAGCCGATAAATAAATGAACAGTAAGTTCTAACAGATTATGCCATGTATCACAGTTTATTTTGCATAAAGAAAATAATGAATAATGTTTTGAATATGAGCTAAATCAATAAACAGCAAATGGCAAGGTGTCTTGCCTGGTAGGGCTTGGTGTGCTGCGATGATCAATGTGGCACGAGATGCAACTTCGGGTAATAACTACACAAGATGATCTTGATGGTGGCACGGACAGTTCCATCGGGTCCAGAATGATCAGGTTAGTTAGGGTCGATAAGGGGAGGTACGGTATTGGCATGGAATTGAAATAATAGGCTAAATCACGAGGTGGAGAAAAATCGAAGGGAGTCAAATAATATATATAATTTTAGAAAATATTTATTATATTTGAAATATAAATTATTAGCCAAAATATGCTCTCAAACAAATACTCGAAAAATCGAAAGTCATTTTAGGACGAACTCTAAGTTTTGTCAAAGTAGTATTTTAGTTTGAAACCTATATCCCTATAAATCAAAAAAAATTTAAGGAAACAAAATAATAAATTAGTTAAGGCTAGAACCCATATTTTGTAAAAATAAAGCTATGCCTTTTTATTGACTATTAAGAAATATTATAAACATTTTAAAACTATATATATATATATATATATATATATATATATATATATATATATATATATATATATATATATATATATATATATATATATATAATATATATATATATGATTCTTCAAAAAAAAAATAGTGTTAACAATCACACTAATAATATTAAAACCAAATTACTAATAATAATATCACAAAAATGATAATAATCATTATTATTATACACCATGTGAATCATATATATAGCTAGTTCTCTAAGAACAACAATAAAGTAATAAGAATCACATTATAAAATAACAAATAATAATAATAATAATATAATAATAATAATAATAATAATAATAATAATAATATAATATAATAATAATAATATTATTATTATATTATATATTATAATTATAATTATAATATAATTAAAATTATAATTAAATTATAATTATAATTATAATTATAATTATAATTATAATTATAATTATAATTATAATGATGATGATGATTTAATCTAATAAAAGAAAATACTAAAGCAAAAGCAATTAAAACATAAAAATATAAAAATCCTATGTTGCTCCTCTCTTTTAGAAAGAGGGCGAGAGAGAGAAAAACAAAAGGAAAATGGAGAAGGGATCGTGCAAGGAGGTGAGCGGAGGGGGTCATCGACCACGCAGGCTCGCCGGCGATCGCGCACGGGGCGCGGAGGAAGGGGCACGGCGGATGGAGCGAAGGAAGAGAAGAAGAGGGGCGGTAGGCTGAGTAGCACCGAGCAGAGCTGGGGGCCGACAGCTCCGCGGAAGGTGGCCGCTCACGAAGCTCGGCACGGGGCTCCGCTCGCCTGGACGCGGTAGATTGGCGAAGCGGCTTGGTGGCCGCGCCTTACCGAGGCTGGCCGCTCGACGGTGGCGCCCGCTGGAGTGGACGCCGGTGGCGGCAAGTACGTCGGAGGATACATCGACGGCCAGATCCAGCGCCTACACGGAGCAGCGACGGAGGAAGCGCCAGACGGCGTTTCTGCGGAGGTGAGTCGGGTGGGGTTTTGGTGGATTTATTTCGTGGAGGTGGCTGTGTGCTAAATTTTGGGTTTTTTTGTCTATGGCGGTGGTTTTGCTGACGGGTCGCCCGTTGTGGCACCGATGGTGAGGGTTTTGTCGGATGGCTCGGCTGGTAGGGGTCGGGATGTGTTGGTTTTTGGGGGTTCTAGGAGGAGGAAGTTAAAGGTGGTGGTCGTGGCTATGGTGACGGAGAATTGGGCGACCAGAGGGTTTTATTGTTGTTGCCCGGGTCGGGTGTGGCCGGACACGAGGGACTGATGGTGGTTGACCGGTGTTTGGCCGGGGACGACAGGTGGTTGGAAGAGGGATAATGGTGGTGGCTGGGTTCGGTCGGACTTGGTCGGTCGAACGGGCTGGGTTAGGTTAGGGATTTGATAGTGGTGGAGGGCTACCGTCGTATCCTGTGAGACACGGGGCGGGGTGTCCGACATGTCGGACACGGAGAGAATTTATTTATTTATAAAAAAAAGTAAATAGTGGATGGGACGAACACGATGCACGATTTGGGTTGTATAAATTTGTGGAAGATGAATTGTGGAGAACTCAATAGAAATAGAGGGCAAGTACCTCTCCTTTTATAGGAGGTGGGAATCCCATTAGGATAAGGATTAGGAATTATTTAAACCTAATTAGATAATTTGCTACTAATAAATTTAAAATCAATCAATCCTAATCAATCCAATTTAAATCTAATTAAATTCCGTCTTTTAGTTTAAAATCAAATAAGATAAATCATATTTCAATTATAGATATTTATTTAACTATTTAAACATATCCATAAATCAAATCAAGATTTAAATTGCCACAATAATTTCAAAATATATTTTCCAAAAATACTATAATAATAATTTTGAAAATACATTATTATTTAAAAATAAACTTAATAAAATATTTATGAAATATATATGTATGCATGAAGAATATTATTTATTAATAATAATTGTTATAAATGAAAGGCTTTTTATAAATAAAATAAAATAATAACTTGAAACTTTGGTACGATAGTTAAAATAACTATTATATATATATTTCAAAACTACTAAAATAGAAAAATATTTTTCTAAAAATATGCACGCTCGCACATATTAGCACTCGTCGAGCAATTACGAAAAATAAAATTTTGCGCACGACGTACAATGCAACTACGCGACGTACAATATACTAAACAAAATTTAAAAAAAATCGGTATCAATTTTATTAAAAAAATAATATAAATTTAGGAGTTTTAGGTTATCCAGGCGAGGTGATTTACGAGAGTTACAAGAGTTATCAAGATTACTGGTGTACTTTCAGTACTTATTGTAGAACATGGAATTTCACAACCAGAAAGCCCATGCGCCAGGCATTTTATGCGCCAGAACTCAGACAGCTAATCAAATAAGTCATAGACATTCGAAGGACTTTTTATTTATATATATAAAAGTCTATTACATGTCTAGAAAAGGTTGTACAAAGAAGAATTTCTACAAAGGAAGGATCCTAGATCTACAGTCAACAGCCACCAGATAGGCGCAGCAACCACCATGCGCCTTCCAGATAGGCGCAGCAACCACCATGCGCCTTCCGATAGGCGCAGCAGTCACCATGCGCTGTCAGCCAGGCGCAGCAGATGTCATGCACCTCCAGCCAGGCGCATCCTACCATCTCTTCAGCAGCTCAGTTAGTGTATCCAGCTCAGTTATGTGCATCCAGCTCAGTTATGTGCATCCCTTCAGCAGCTCAGTTATGAGCAACTCTTCCAACCAGGCTCACCTGGCCGAGCAGAGCCCAGTTATGTGCCGCTCTTCCAGCCAGGCTCACCTGATAAGTGCTTCGCCAAGCAAAGCATTTAACCCTCTGGCTGGAACCAAGGAAGAGAAGAGCACCGCAAATGCTGAGGCCAGGGGAGGCTTCGAAAGAGCCTCCAAAGACCAAGGAAGACCGTGATCGAAATCATGGCACAAGGAGCTTTCAACACAATCAAGGTGGGCGGCACCCACTTTGAAGGAAGAGAGAGCCTAGCACCACCATTCCGATCTACGGCTCTTCCGGAACAACGGAGACGAGGCCCGAACATCCCTATCTTTGGATGCAGCAGGCACCTTTCGCCTGCCTCAGAAGCCCTCGACTCGTCTTTTGGATGTAACAGTCACCTTCAAGTGCATCGAAGACAACACGACATCTCATCTTACCCTCGGGAGCACTTCGTCAACAGAATGCACCCACATATCCAAGTTCATTGGAAGTACGTGAGGGAATGAGGAGCAAACCTTCTCTCCATGCCACTATTTATAGGCCGGGCAAATCAAACCCACGCGCCAAGTGGATGACTCTCCGAATTCTGTGCAATGAATTTGCATTAAATGGATGAATCGGACGCCTCGAATTCAGCCAAACGACTATTTATAGCACTCGAGGAGCGAGACAACCGCGTCATTAAAGGACATGTCGGATGTGCCAGCCAAACAGTGTATCACACGGACGTGCCCTCCAGCATCAGGCGCATCACACAGACGCACCCAGTACCCGGCGCATCACAGAGGATGCGCCCCCCCTCACATCTCCATGCCGAGTGGACCACCAACCAATGTGCCCACTCAGCTGTCCATCGAACGTCACAAACATTAAATGCTGAACTGACACCAGAGTTGGCAGCACGCTTCCCAAAGTCTGAACGGTTGACAGCTTTTTCAGAGAACGAAGCGTCGGCAACGTCAGCATCATCATGACTCTATTCCGACGGCTACTGCCACGTGGCCATCCGCATGCGCCTCTACGGCCATGCGTCCAAATCACCATGTGCCTCTACGGCCATGCGTCCAAATCACCATGCGCCTCTACGGCCATGCATCCAAACCAGCATGCGCCTCAAAAAACCATGCGCCTCAGACCCTTCATGATCCCTAAAGACAGAAGAAGAGTCTCCAGTTGAAGCTTTGCATGCGCCTCAAAAGCCATGCGCCCCAGACTGATCTCTGATCCCGAAAGACAGAAGGAAGGTCACCTGCATGCCTCAAAAGCCATGCGCCCTAAATGGTTTGTAACTCCTAAAGGTTATGAGCCGCAGCCTCCTCCTGCGCCCAGATCCAAGGCGCAGCTCACCAGATCACTACCCCTCCCAAATTCGAGATCTTCAGGCCATAAGTCGACGACATGTGTCCTTTGACTCAACTCGTCCAAGATTTCAGCAACAGAAAGATCTTCTCTTCTGCTACGTGCCGGCTCACAACAGCAGTATGAAGAGTTCAACCTCCCAATCAGGGCACATCATCTGTGCGTCCCTATCAGCAACTTCTACGTGGCGTCCCCACACACCGGCGCATCCTACATGCGCGCATGAGCAGCCAGCCTGCAAAACTATAAATAGAGGGATCTTTTCCTTCATACAGACAGACAGAATCCACAACGAACATACAAGGAATCATCAGAGAGGCAGATACAGACACTCAACGTCTTACTTCTCTCAGCAAGCTCCAGCACCCAGAGCAATCCACGCCTTCAGAGAACCGATAACCGTCGTCAGCCGGTCAACGGAGTCAACGCATTACCACTCGCTCCATTGGCACTAAGGACCCAGCTTAAACAAAAGTGTACTCCTAGGACTACATCTAAGTCCTACATTGTAACACTGTTCTGTTTGTATTAAAGTTTTCAATCAAACAATTTTAATGGCAAACAAGCTGGCGACTCTGTGGAGACTTCTTTCTCCTCTTCCGAGAAAGTCGTGTCACAGGCCGACGACGTGAAGGTGGCTCCTCCACAAGACGCTGGTCGTGCGCCTCAATCAACAGGCGTACGAGGAGTTCATTTCTGAAGGAAGTGCGAGTCCTTCGAAGCGGCTACCAAAGCCGAAGAAGATCCGCACGGCCTGGGTGCGCAAGGTCGACGCCTCGGGCACCACCACTGAAGGGGATGCAGCAATCCAGCCTTCCCTTCCTGCTGACATTCTCAGCAACCAAGGTGCGCCCGCCGATGCAGCACATCTCTTGGAGAAGCGTGCGGCCAACCACGTTCCCCAGCTATCTTCCTCTCAGGCGAGGAAGATAGGTCGACGGAGCAGGGGCGCAGCCAATGCCCCGCGCATCACCTCTGATGCGTCACAAAAGGCCTTGTCTTTGACAGACTCACTCGTGTAATGGCGAGAAGAATTTGGATGCTGAGTACTATGCGCCCCAGCGGGCTGGTACGAAGAAATCCTAGGCGGCACGGGCCATGCGCCACAAACGTGCTATGCCAGCAGCCGGCCAGAGGCACGCGCTCGTCATCACGCGCGCTGCGATGGCAAGCTGTACAAGCTTGACTCAAGTGCTTCTGCACCAACAACGAGTGGATCTTCAAAGTCCTCATCTCGCTTGGGCGCATCTACTGCGTGCACAACCAAGTCGGGAGAGGCAAACTCAGTGGTCTTGAACTCCCGCGCCTCCTCTGGTTATGCGTTTAAGGTCCGTTCAAGTCACTTCAAATGTTATGGTTCCCTCACTACTGATCGTGATGCCTGCTTGGTATTAGATCAGGGGGCGCAGCACTCACTGACCACCCCGGCGTTTGGCCTTGCCATACGTCTGAAGGGGGTATGAAGGCACCACTCTCCTCCAATGACCTGCGCAACGTGATCACTCACAAGCGCCGGTCAGGAGAGTCGACCAACAAGCACGATGTGCCTCTCACGGGACATACTTGTGCGGTGGTCACCATCAACTGCTGTTGCAAGGCGGCAACTCCACCAAGACAGTCGGTCTTCCAACGACTGCAATCATCGACACCTCTCTGACGTCGCCTTGGGACAAAGGTGTCAGCTGAAGAGGAGCCAAAGGTTGCTTCATGCAACGTGGTCTCCAACTCCTCATCAATGCGGAAGACGACTGCCAATTCCTCGTCTTCATCCAAAAGCCAGCCGAGGAAAACCAAGGCAGCTGTCTCGACCTCTGGAGTGTTTGAAGGCACTCGGTCGAGGAAGAAGTCCTTGGAGGAAGCTGGGGGTAGCCAGACCCTTGTTGAGCCTCCTTCCGAAGACGAAGATGTCCAAAGCACAGCTGCGGCGGATCTTCATCATCAAGACGAGATTACTCTCCCTGAAGCCCCTCAAAATGAGGATGTCCTCCAGGACACTGTCGGGGGTAGTTCTGGAAACGAAGAGGTCCTTCAAGACGGAGCTGAGGGCAAGCAGACCCTTGCGGATGCGCCTATTGAAGATGAACTCCAGAATGTGGCTGGGGGTGGCCCAACGCCAGGAGAAGTGACTCCCCCGCATGAGAGTGAGGCCGAAAGCGAAGCCTCAACCAATCCATCCATCCTGGCCTTGTCAGGACAGTATACATGGTGGGGGATGATGTCGAGTCTGATGCGCCGTCACAGGACATAGTCCAGCGCATAGACTCATTGGAGGGAGGACTCAAAACCCTCTCTGCCTCTATGCAAGCACTAACTCAAGCAGTGTTTGAGATGCGGTCGGCCTTGATCAGGACACCTTAAACTGGTCCTGACCCAGGAGCTAATGGGGAGTCGAGTGTGCCCCTCCAACGGGCGCCCTCGGATACAGAAGCACCTCGGACCTCGAAGCCCTCAAACGCTCCAATCCAGATGGTACCTTCTTTTCCGACTCCTAGCTCTACGGAGGATGTGGTCGAAATGATCAAAGACCTGCGGGAGTGCTTCGAGTCCAAGAACAGGCAAGAGGAACGCCAGAAGATGGGCATTCCCCAGCCTTATCCCCTCGAGTGGAACAAGGTGGTTTATCCCCAAAAATATAAACCACAAACACTCCCCCATACGACGGGAAGGACTCTCTGCGACGGTACCTGACGTACTTCCAGTCACAGACAGGGCATCTTCCGAAAGAGGACGCGCTCCTCACCAGTATCTTTGTCGGGGCCCTGAAAGGAGTGGCGTATGACTGGTACTGCAGCCTCCCCGACAATTCCATATCGTCCTTCGACGACCTGACGCGCCTCTTCCTCGACCGCTTCTACGACGGCGGGAATGACATGACGATGGCGTCTCTCATAGAGATATGTCAGAAGGAGAAGGAAACAGTTCGGGCGTTCATCGAACGCTTCCGACAGGCTTGCTTCAGGCTACCTCCAGGCATGCCAGAACATGCGCTCTTCTCCGCTTGCAGCATGAACATGTTGCCTGCAGTAAAGCTCTGGCTCAACTCTACTCCCCCTCCTGACTGGAGCTCCCTGATCATCGAAGCTGAAGCTGCAGAAAAGAAGGCGACCAATGCACGTCTTCTGGGTGTCAGCTTCCCCGCCTTTGACGATAAGGGGAAAAAGTCCGCAGCTAACAGCTCCGGACGAGAAGCAAAGGGGAAACAGGCATTGACTGTTAATGCCTCAAAAGGCGCATCTGCGCCTACTCAGAAGCCTCCACTGGCACCGAGACCCAAGGAGGTTTATTTATTCAATGATGACGACACCCTGCAACTTTTCGAGATACTGAAGCAGGGTGATAAGATCAAGCTACCGGACCCAAAGCGGCCCGATGAAGTTGGGAAAGAGGACAACCCAAGGTACTGTCACTACCATCGGTTTGTCGGACACCCGACCAAGGACTGCTACGTCCTCAAGAATTACATCCAGCGCATGATCAATGCGGATGTAATCTCCATCGACTATGAAGAGAAGACGGTGTCGGCCAATGTGGTTTCGCTTCAGTTCGGCACCTTGCCGCCAACTACCACACAAGATGGCGTCGTCCCCACCCCTAAGGCGACAATGGAGGTGGTAAACTTACCATCTACTCGTGACAATGTGAGTGGACTCACCCTGCTCACCACATCTCGATGAGAGGTCCTCTGGGTTCACCTCGACCTCGTCTCCGAGGTGACTCAATAGGAGGTACGCCCTACCTCCAAATCAAAAGGCAGGAAGATCAAGTCTTACCGCTCAGTCTCTTCTTCAACAGAAGAGGCACTTCCAGTGCAAACACGTGCACAACAGAGCTCCCAATCCGGCGAAGCCGCCGCCGAGGTGGTGCCTCCTAGCACCATCCCTGAAGAGGGTCCATCTAATCCCTCAGCAGCCAATAAGCAGAAGCAGGTGGAGGCCCGTTTTGACAGACCTCTACGGAAGGAGAATGCTTCGGGGCTGTCCAAGCCTCACAACTTCGACATTCTGGCACAATTAGCCAGTACACCTGCGCGCCTGTCTTTGTTTGAGCTCCTGCGTCTTTCTAAAGATTCCCGAGAAGCTCTCTGCGAAGCTCTGAAGGACGCTGAATCCTTTCTCAGTCAGGTCAAGCAGCCTGAAGACCTCCCAACTACTTGTGCACACTGTCATTGTGCGGATGAAGTTATCCCAAACATAACTTTCACTCAACAAGACATGCTGCTCAAGCATCACCGACATAACCGACCGCTGTATTATACAGGGTACATTGGCTCGGTCAAGGTGAGCCGGATTCAGATCGATCCTGGGTCTTCCCTAAGCATCATCCCGAAGGTGCTGCTATCTAAGCTGGGGATCCCGATGTACCGGCTGGCGCCCTCCAATACAACCATCAGTGGCTTCAACGCTAGCAAGAGCGAGCCATTGGGCAAGATCCGACTGAAGTGTCACATTGGCACCCTCAAAACTGATGTGACTTGTTATGTGGTAGATGCCGAGGTCAACTACAACATCCTGCTCGGTCGACCATGGCTGCATGAGTACATGGTGGTGCCCTCCACGCTCCACCAATGCATGAAGTATGTATTCACCAATGGCGTCATCTGGACGGAGTTTGCAGACATCGATCCTTTCAAAGGGATCGAAGCCTACTTCACCGATTCCGACTTGTACAAGCCCATTGACGAGGAGGAAGCCAACGACGCTGATGATGAGGCAGAGACGGCAACAGAACCTGACATGGAGCCTGAGACGACTCCCGACGTCCCCTTGAAAATCCGACTGAAGGGGAAACCACCCCAGAAGGCGCCTCCAATGAGCATCAAGCTATCAGGGAAAGCGCCGGCTCGCGAAGCACCCCTGAAGATACGCCTCAAGGGAAGCCACCTCAAACATCGGCTCCCCTGGTGGCAAAATTACAAGGGAAGGCACCACTCACCGGAGGCGTAGCCGAGGCGCCTCTCAAGGTGCGTCTCAAGGGCAAGCCGCCGCAGTCATCCAAGGTGTCAGAGAAGGCTCATATAACCCTCTCAGACCCCACAGCTGTGTTGGACTCTCCTAGTCCGCCCTCAGTTCTTACAGACGAGGAGCTTGGTGATTATATCTCGGCTGACGTAGAGGCACCCTCCTTTGACAATGTAATCCCACGGGATAAGATCTCGTATTTTATCAATAATAGAGTGTCTTTTAATTATTCTTGTCTTCCACACTGGAATGCCATGTATACATTAGACAACGCTCTACGGTCGTTGCAAACACAAATAATGATCGTCTACCATAATCGAGTAGTCCCGTCTCAAGGAGTCTTCATAGTCCCTCCACGGAGCCGAGACCAAGGCACCATCATCTCGGGCAAAGTCGAGCGTCATCAGGACCTCCCGTCAATCGAGCCCGAACCTGATACCGGCAGAGTACAAGTCTATCGGTACACGGATGCGGCAAAGCACATCATCCAAAAGATGGGCTACGGCCTGAAAAGCAACAAAGGCTTAAACTACGGCAAGGGTCGACATCTCCCTGTCCGGCTTTCGATGCCCAATGAAAAGCCACAGGACTATTATAATCGGACTGGACGAGGGTTAGGCTATGTCACGCCGCCATCAACCCTGAAAAGTTTAGATGCAGAAGACATAGAACATTCCCACTCGTCCGAAGCATCGACTTGGGATTCCGATACCAGTATCGGATCAGTCTTCAGGAAAGTGCTGTCAGCTAACATGACGTCCGCACAACCTCAAAAAGATGAAGGCGAAGACCAAGCGCCAGAACCCTTCGAAGAAGAACCCTGGGCCCAACGCCTAGGGGAACAATGGGAATCTCGTTTTGAGCTTCACGAACCTCCCACCGAAGACGAAGTCGAGCAGATCGACCTCGGGGAGGGGTCTTCTTCCAAACCCATCTTCATCAGTAAAAGCCTGGAAGGAGAAGATCGAGAATCTTTAATCCAACTGGCTAAAGAGTATATAGACGTCTTCGCCTGGAGCTATGAAGACATGCCGGGACTCGATCCACAGATCGCAATGCATACGTTGAACATCTTACCTGATGCCAAACCTATCAAACAACAGCAGCGACGCTTCCGTCCGGACATCATGAATACCATCGATCAGGAGGTAGACAAACTCTTGACCAGCGGCTTCATCCGTGAGGAACAACACCCGGATTGGATAGCCAACGTCGTTCCTGTCACCAAGAAGAACGGGAAGATACGAGTCTGTATCAACTTCAGGGATCTCAACTCTGCTTGCCCGAAGGACGAATTCCCGCTTCCAATCACTGATGTGATGATCGACAACACATATGGCTTTGAGCGCATGTCCTTCATGGACGGGTATTCAGGTTACAATTAAATCAAGATGTTCCCCGATGACGCAAAATACACGTCATTCAGGACTCCAAAGGGTGTTTTCTGCTACACAGTAATGCCCTTCGGCTTGAAGAACGCTGGTGCGACATACCAGCGAGCTATGAGCACTATCTTACGTCAACATCTTCGCAAGACGGTCGAATGCTATGTTAACGACATCGCAGTCAAGAGCCGCCTCAAAGAAGATCACCTACAGGACCTGAAGACGGTCTTCGATCTCATGCGGGCACATCAACTCAAAATAAACCCCGCTAAATCCTTTCTGGGGGTTTCTAGCGGCAAATTCTTAGGCTTTGTCATCACAGCGAAAGGCATTCATGTTGATCCTGAGAAGACCAAAGCCATCCTCAACATGGACCCTCCGAAGAACCTTCGAGAACTTCGGGGCCTACAGGGACGTCTGGCATATATCCGGAGGTTCATAGCAAACCTCTCCGGTAGATGTCAACCCTTTACTCAGCTCATGAAGAAGGGAGTCTCTTACGTCTGGACAGAGGAGTGCCAAAAGGCTTTCGACGACATCAAGGCTTACCTAATAAGTCCACCAGTCCTGGTAGCGCCAGTCACCGGCAAACCATTTCTCCTCTACGTCCGTGCCATGGATCATTCTCTTGGCGCTCTGCTGGCTCAAAATAGCGATACAGGCTTCGAGCAAGCAATCTACTACCTCAGTCAAATACTCATCGGGGCCGAACACCGGTACAAACCCGTCGAAAAGGAGTGCTTGGCTTTGGTGTTTGCCATCCAGAAGACTCGTCATTATGTCTCGGGTCAGACAATTCATGTCATTTCCCGAGTCAATCCGCTCAGAGTCCTCATGACGAAGCCAGGATCATTGAACTCCCGGCTGGCTACATGGGCGATCTTGCTAACACCGTACAACATGGTGTTTGTGCCGCAAAAAGCTGTTAAGGGTCAAGCTCTGGCTGACTTTTTAGCTGCACACCCCATCCAGAATCCTCAAACTCTATGAAGATATCCCGGATGAGGTCCAAGAATCCAACGTCACCGAAGGAAGCTCCATTTGGCGGATGTTCTTCGACGGCGCTTCGAGAACAGGCCCCAAAGGCCAAATCATCGCAGGAGTGGGGGAAGTCTTAGTCTCCCCCGATCAGCTGGTCATCCAGCGTGCGTACTCTCTTTCGAAGCCGTGCTCCAACAACGTTGCCGAGTACAACGCACTCGTCATGGGACTCCAGCTCGCACAACAGCTGGGGGTCGACCATCTGGAAGCTTACGGCGACTCAAAACTCGTCGTAAACCAGGTTCGAGGACAATACGAAGTTCGCCATGAAGATTTAATCCCTTATCATGAAGTCGCGTTGAACATCATTTCAACCTTCACCGGGTTCTTCATTGAACATGTCCCCCGTTTACAAAACTTGGAGGCCGATGCTCTGGCCGGCCTCGCAGCCTCATTAGCAGCGCCCTTCGGGACTCAACACTATATCACGGTAACAGGACGAGATCTGATTTGTCCCAGAAAACAACCTATGCTTGCGGGTGGCTCACGCCATGCCGACAAACACTGGTGTTAATGTCCGAGACTGGAGGTTCCCGCGCTGTCTACGGAATCCTTCCAGAGGACCCGAAGGAAGCCGTCTCAGTCAGGAGACGCTCTCTTCGATTCTACTACGATACAGCTACCAAAATGCTGTACCGACGCTCCTTCGATGGGCTCCTCCTTTGATGCCTGTCCAACGAAGAAGCAGCCGAAGCTCTTCAAGAAGCTCATGACGGAACTTGTGGAGCTCATCAACCCGGTCCTAAGTTGCAAGATCGACTGCGACGTATGGGCTACTACTGGCCAACCATGGTTGCCGATGCTGTCGAATATGCCAAGAAGTGCCACGCGTGCCAACTTCATGCAGACTTCATACATACACCATCGGAGCCGCTACATCCTACAGTCGCCTCCTGGCCCTTCGAAGCTTGGGACATGGACATTGTAGGGCCAATCACCCCTCCTTCATCGAGAGGACACCGTTTCATCCTGGCCATCACCGACTACTTCTCCAAATGGGCGGAAGCAGTTCCACTAGCAGAAGTAAAAAGCTCCAGGGTGGTCAGCTTTATCAAACACCATGTCATTTACCGTTTCGGAGTACCCCGACGGATTATCCATGACAATGGTCCTCAGTTTATCAGCCACATTTTCAGCAGGTTCTGTGACAAGAATCGCATTCAGAACGTGGCCTCAACCGCCTACAATCCGGCAGCAAAAGGATTGGCTGAGGCATTCAACAAAACTATCGTTAGGCTGCTCAAAAAGGTCGTGTCATCTAACAAACGCGACTGGGACGAAAAGCTTGGCGAATGCCTTTGGGCCTACCGCACAACGGTACGGACCCCAACAGGCAATACTCCATTCTCCCTGGTCTACGGGAGCGAAGCAGTAGTACTGCCTCTCGAGATACAGATACCTTCGCTCCGCGTAGCAATCACAAACAAACTCACAGAAGAGGACAATCAACGTCGTCGTCTGCAGGAACTGGAGGCACTTGACGAAAAGCGTCTCCTAGCTCAACAACGCATCGAGCTCTACCAAGCCCGTATATCACAGGCTTTCAACAAAAAGGTCAAAAAGAGGACTTTCCAAGTTGGCGACCTGGTTTTAGCAGTTAGAAGACCAATGGTGTTGACCCACAAGACACCAGGAAAGTTCGAGCCCAAGTGGGAAGGACCTTTCATCATAGAGACGGTATACTCAAACGGTGCTTACCGCCTCGCCAAACCCAATAGGGACTTGTTCATGATGCCCATCAACGGCAAGTTCCTAAAGAAGTACTATTCTTGACATCCTCCAGACATGTACTTCCTCAAACAACCTCTTTCCACAAACTCATACGCCTCCGGAACCCAGCTGTTCCGTGGCATCTTCCAGTAGAAAGATAACCATGTCCATATTACCTCTGAGTTGTCTCTCTACATCCTACAAAGCAGAATCTTACACTTCGTAAGCCTACTTTACCCTTCATGTTTACCACGTCCACATTACCTCTGAGTAAACATCTTGTACAAATAACCCCTGCGTTATTGTACATTGATCGCAGAACTTCCACGTCCATATAACCTCTGAGTTGTTCAGCGTATCCCCCAAGATCATTCCTACCACGTCCATAATACCTCTGAGTAGGGAGATTCTATCATTTCGAACCCAATGATTGCCATGTCCACATTACCTCTGAGCAAACATAATGGTTCCTTCAAACTTATTATCTGTACCTGAAAACCAAGGTGCACAAAAGATAATAGGTCCACACAAATCATCAAGTTCATGACAACCAAAAGATCATCATTAATCTTTTGGGTTACCAAGGCGTCATCATCATCAACTGAAAGGAGCATACGCCCGAACAAGCATGCGCCCAAAAATCATGCGCCCTGACCTCCATGCTTCTTATTCAAAGTATTCCGAAACTTATTCAAAAGTTTTGAAAACTTTGAAGAGGGTCTTGTAGAAGCATGGAATTTCACAACCAGAAAGCCCATGCGCCAGGCATTTTATGCGCCAGAACTCAGACAGCTAATCAAATAAGTCATAGACATTCGAAGAAGGACTTTTTATTTATATATATAAAGTCTATTACATGTCTAGAAAAGGTTGTATAAAGGAGAATTTCTACAAAGGAAGGATCCTAGATCTACAGCCAACAGCCAACAGCCACCAGATAGGCGCAGCAACCACCATGCGCCTTCCAGATAGGCGCAGCAACCACCATGCGCCTTCCGATAGGTGCAGCAGTCACCATGCGCTGTCAGCCAGGTGCAACAGATGTCATGCGCCTCCAGCCAGGCACATCCTACCATCTCTTCAGCAGCTCAGTTATGTGCATCCAGCTCAGTTATGTGCATCCAGCTCAGTTATGTACATCCCTTCAGCAGCTCAGTTATGAGCAACTCTTCCAACCAGGCTCACCTGGCCGAGCAGAGCCCAGTTATGTGCCGCTCTTCCAGCCAGGCTCACCTGATAAGTGCTTCGCCAAGCAAAGCATTTAACCCTCTGGCTGGAACCAAGGAAGAGAAGAGCACCGCAAATGCTGAGGCCAGGGGAGGCTTCGAAAGAGCCTCCAAAGACCAAGGAAGACCGTGATCGAAATCATGGCACAAGGAGCTTTCAACACAATCAAGGTGGGCGGCACCCACTTTGAAGGAAGAGAGAGCCTAGCACCACCATTCCGATCTACGGCTCTTCCGGAACAACGGAGACGAGGCCCGAACATCCCTATCTTTGGATGCAACAGGCACCTTCCGCCTGCCTCAAAAGCCCTCGACTACGTCTTTTGGATGTAACAATCACCTTCAAGTGCATCGAAGACAACACGACATCTCATCTTTACCCTCGGGAGCACTTCATCAACAGAATGCACCCACATATCCAAGTTCATGTTGGAAGTACGTGAGGGAATGAGGAGCAAACCTTCTCTCCATGCCACTATTTATAGGTCGGGCAAATCAAACCCACGCGCCAAGTGGATGACTCTTCGAATTCTGTACAATGAATTTGCATTAAATGGATGAATCGGACGCCTCGAATTCAGCCAAACGACTATTTATAGCACTCGAGGAGCGAGACAGCCGCGTCATTAAAGGACATATCGGATACGCCAGCCAAACATCGCATCACACGGACACGCCCTCCAGCATCAGGCGCATCACACAGACGCGCCCTACAGTACCCGGCGCATCACAGAGGATGCGCCCCCCCTCACATCTCCATGCCGAGTGGACCACCAACCAATGTGCCCACTCAGCTGTCCATCGAACGTCACAAACATTAAATGCTGAACTGACACCAGAGTTGGCAGCACGCTTCCCAAAGTCTGAACGGTTGACAGTTTTTTCAGAGAACGAAGCGTCGGCAACGTCAGCATCATCATGACTCTATTCCGACGGCTACTACCACGTGGCCATCCGCATGCACCTCTACGGCCATGCGTCCAAATCACCATGCGCCTCTACGGCCATGCGTCCAAATCACCATACTCCTCTACGGCCATGCGTCCAAACCAGCATGCACCTCAAAAAGCTATGCGCCTCAGACCCTTCACTGATCCCTAAAGACAGAAGAAGAGTCTCCAGTTGAAGCTTTGCATGCGCCTCAAAAGCCATGTGCCCCAGACTGATCTCTGATTCCGAAAGACAGAAGGAAGGTCACCTGCATGCGCCTCAAAAGCCATGTGCCCTAAATGGTTTGTAACTCCTAAAGGTTATGAGCCGCAGCCTTCCTCCTGCGCCCAGATCCAAGGCGCAGCTCACCAGATCACTACCCCCCCAAATTCGAGATCTTCAGGCCATAAGTCGACAACATGTGTCCTTTGACTCAACTCGTCCAAGATTTCAGCAACAGAAAGATCTTCTCTTCTGCTACGTGCCGGCTCACAACAGCAGTATGAAGAGTTCAACCTCCCAATCAGGGCACATCATCTGTGCGCCCCTATCAGCAACTTTCACGTGGCGTCCCCACACACCGGCGCATCCTACATGCGCGCATGAGCAGCCAGCCTGCAAAACTATAAATAGAGGGATCTTTTTCTTCACACAGACGGACAGAATCCACAACGAACATACAAGGAATCATCAGAGAGGCAGATACAGACACTCAACGTCTTCCTCCTCTCAGCAAGCTCCAGCACCCAGAGCAATCCACGCCTTCAGAGAACCGATAACCGTCGTCAGCCGGTCAACGGAGTCAACGCATTACCACTCGCTCCATTGGCACTAAGGACCCAGCTTAAACAAAAGTGTACTCCTAGGACTACATCTAAGTCCTACATTATAACACTGTTCTGTTTGTATTAAAGTTTTTAATCAAACAATTTTAATGGCAAACACTTATGTTTTCAAGAAGTGCCTCACATGATAGTGGGCTGGAAATGTGCCCTACTCGTCGGCAGGCTACAAGTCCCTCAAGTGTGGCCGGGATAACGGGATCACCTGTAATCTATGTCCTAGACATGATGCAAGACGAGACAGGTAGCTTGTACAGGCACAATCAAGAAAGTCAACCACGGTGTCAAGACAAGAGTTACTTAGCAAGTCAGGGTAGCTGTCGCAACAGTCTTTCAAGATTATACATGTCATGTCAGGTTACTTATCATGTCAAGAGTACTTGTCTGGAGTGCGCCTCGATGGCCACTTATCAAGAGTTATCAAGACGGGTTTATATTATCATGTTCAATTCAAGTTCAAGTTACTATCTCAAGACTATCAAGTGTCAAGTCGGGTCATCGTAATTTAGGCCAAGTACAGAAAAAACATGCAAAGAAGATCGAGAACGCCCATGCATGATTGAAGTTATAAGTCACATACGAACTCTAATTAAAGTGAGAGATGAAGATTCTTGAAGCCAAGAAAAAAATCTACAACTTTCATGTTTTAAGTTTTTCAAGATTCTAGCTACAAAATAGCTTAAACGGGCAAAAATAGTCATTTAGAGTGATTCGCACACGGAAAAGGCGCAAGGTGCAAGGCGCATAAGGTACGCGAGGTACAAGGTGCACGAGGTGTACGAGGTGCAAGGTGCAAGGTGCAAGGTGCGCGAGGTGCAAGGTGCGCAGACCAAAAGGTGCACGAGGTACAAGGTGCGCGGACCAAAATGTGCGCAAGGTACAAGGTGCAAGGTGCACGGACCAAAAGGTGAGCGAGGTGCAAGGTGCACAGACCAAAAGTTGCGCGAGGTGCAAGGTGCACAAGGTACGCGAGGTGTCGTCCCTACCAGCAAGCTTTTGGCCATGGTATTTTAGAACTTTCAATGTCCATAACTTGGGCTAAAGGACTCGAAATTTGGCAAAATAAAGGTCTAAATTGAATAAAATTAAATTCTCTACAATGTGGAACCTTAGTTTTAGAAAATAACAAAGTTAAAGAGATTAAAACCAAGAAAAACCGAAGAAACTATAAACTTAGATCTACAAAAATGTAACCCTCAAAACCAAAATCTCCAAGTTCTAAAGTGGCTTAGAATCAAGCAAGGAAGACAAAGGAATAATAAAATTTGAGATCCATCATGAAGCAAGTTGCACTTGCCTAGGGCTTGGGTGTAGGTGGAGAGGAGTAAATGAAGAAGATAAGAAGAAATAAATGAAAGTTATGGAGGAGAGAGAGAGAAGTTGACTTAAATACCAAATCTCTCCATCTCAAACCAAACCAAGCCAAGTCATGTTGAACCAAACCAAATAAACCAAGACAAGATTAAACCAAGACTAGGCTACGCAAGACAAGTCTAACTACGATCCACCTGACAAATGTCAGAAATCCGTACACGTATAATAAAAATACATATAACGGAAAATGGGAGTGACACCAATGGTTCTACCTTCGCCAATATTTAACAACCTCACCTCCCTGAGGCTTGGACTGAGCACTAGTAGGCAACAATATACCTCCAGAAGTTTTATTCCTAGCTCTTGATTTTGACCCGTACCCTGTCACCCAAAGGCTCGATGGTAGTGTACTGCCATATGATCAAAGTCAAAAGAATTGGCATTAGGGCATTGCAGTCTTACATTAGAGTTCCAAAAGTAAAATTTATACAATTACGCAGAAAATTATCATTGACCAAATGATCCTTTAGCTTGAAATAAGTGCCATATGTTTAAAGGGAGACGAGTTATCGTAGAATAGTATTTTTATTCCTCTCCTTTCATCATATGGCAAGGGCTATATATATAGGGATAAGGGGCAACCCAAGGGTCATGAGTTACATAACCCAAGGGTCATGAGTTACATGATCCCAAGGGTCATGTGTAACTCATGACATAATGGTGAATAAATAAGGGTTTCACAACACTCCCCCTTATTCATCTATTTCCTTGGATCCACTTATAAATACTTCAGGGTTCAATAAGCTAATGGGGTGGATACTGCTGGATCCAGAGTAAACTTGGTTTGCCTCGTTAAAACCTTGGCTGTGGAAAACCCAGTGGGAAAAACCATCAGTCCTAAGAAAAAAGAGTACAATCCTATAGTTTTACTCCCCCTGATCTATACAAGCTTCAGGCTTGCAGGTCTTTTAGTTGCCTCATCCCTATTCCTCTTACAAGCTTTACAAAAGTACATCGTGGCAGTATTTTGGTAAACAAATCTGCTAAGTTATTACAAGATTAAATTTGTTGTATTTTGACTTGTTCCTTCTCTTGAAGGTCGTGCGTCAAGAAGAATTTAGGGGATATGTGCTTCGTCTTGTCATTCTTTATGTATCCTTTCTGAAGTTGAGCTACGCATGCTGCATTATCTTCAAAAAGAGTAGTAGGCTCAAGTTCACCAGTCTTCAGGCCAGTAGATGCCAAAATGTGCTGAATGACAGAGCGAAGCTAAATACACTCCTTGCTTGTTTCATGGATTGCCAGGAGTTCAGAATGGTTGGATGAGATAGCCACACTGGTCTGTTTGACGGACCTCCAAGAGATAGTCGTACCACCAAAAGTAAACACAAATCCAGTTTGTGATTTCTCTGTGTGGGGATCTGATCTATAACCTGCATCTGAATAACCAAGTAAAGTGGAAGACCCACTATTCGGGTAATATAGTCCTAGGTCTATAGACCCTTGGAGGTAGCGTAGAAGATGCTTCACTCCATTCCAGTGGCGCTTTATGGACGTTGCACTGTATCTGGCTAATAAGTTAGCTGAAAACGCTATATCAGGACGCGTACAGTTAGCCAGATAGAGTAGTGCCCCAATGGCACTTAGGTAAGGTACTTCAGGACCTAATGATTCCTCCCCCTCTTCCAGTGGACGAAAAGGGTCCTTCTTTACGTCCAATGATCGAACGACCATTGGTGTACTAAGGGGATGGCATTTATCCATGTGGAATTGTTTAAGTAATCTTCGTGTATATGTAAATTGGTGTAATAGGATACCACCCTTTAGGTGTTCGATCTGTAAGCCAAGACAATACTTTGTTTTGCCTAGGTCTTTCATTTCAAAAGTTGTCTTAAGGCTTTCAGATATCTCAGTGATCTCTGCAGGAGATCCAATGAGATTTAAATCGTCGACATAAACGGCGACTATAACAAATCCTGTTCCCGATCTTTTTATAAAGATACACGGACAGACTTTATCATTAGTAAATCCTTGCGTAGCAAGAAACTCACTTAGTCTGTTATACCATATTTTTTCTGATTGTTTAAGACCATACAATGATCTTTGTAACCTTACAGAATAGGTGTTCCGAGGTCTATCTGTTTTCTCTGGTAAAATTTTATATCCTTCAGGGAGTTTCATATAGATATCTTTATCTATATTGCCATAAAGATATGCAGTCACAACGTCCATGAGCTGCATTTCTAGGCTTTTCAGAGAAGAGAGGCTGATTAGGAATCTGAAGGTATTCCCATCCATGACCGGAGAATATGTTTCTTCATAATCTATTCCCGGTTTCTGGGAGAAACCTTGTGCTACAAGGCGTGCTTTGTAGCGCACAACTATGTTGTGTTCATTTCTTTTTCTTGTTAAGATTCATTTATATCCCACAGGTTTTACACCTTTAGGTGTTTGGACTACTGGTCCAAAGACTTCGCGTTTCAAGAGTGAGTCCAGCTCTACTTCTATTGCCTCGTTCCACTTTGGCCAATCGCCTCTGCGTTTACATTCCGCTAGAGACCGTGGATCGATGTCATCGTCATTTTCAGTGATGTGAACGGCAATATTGAACGAAAAATCGTCGTCGACGATTGTGCTTTTTCTGTTCAATACCTCTCTAGTACGTACATAATTTAATGATATTTCTCCTGTTTGTTCCTCTTCAGGGGAAACTAGGAGGGGAGAGGTAGCTGATCTGAGCTCAGCATCCTGTGTTGGGATCTTCTTAATTTCTTCAGGGTTTTTTTCTTTTACGAGGGACTTTGTCTCTCGAACCTGGTGGGCGTCCTCTTTTTAATTGAGGTATTGCCATTTCTGCTGCCGGCGGATTGCATCCATCTTTGGGGATGTCAATCCTAGCTGGCGTGTTGGCAGCAGGGACGTGTGATCTGACAATCTTCTGGTTGTCAGTAAATGTATTCGGAAGTAGATGTACAGTGTTCTGAAGATGTAATATCTTCAGGATCTCATCTTCACATTGACTTGTACGCGAATCAAAATGAGACAAAGTTTTTGTGTCCCAAGAAATTGTCTTAGAAGCTTCTGGCTTCTTAGACTGTGTGCCCAGTTTAGGAAATAATCCTTCATCAAACTCACAGTCATCAAGACGTGCCTTAAATACGTCACCCGTCAGGGGTTCTAGGTATCTAATTATAGAGGGTGAGTCATACCCAACATAGATACCTAATCGACGTTGTGGACCCATTTTGGTCCTCTGTGGGGGAGCAATGGGGACGAAAACAGCACAACCAAAAACTCTCAAATGAGAGATATTTGGAGGTGAACCATAAGCGAGCTGCATCAGAGATAGAATATGACCTCCAGAAGGCCGTATTCTAATAAGTGATGCGGCATGCAATATAGCATGACCCCAAGCTTCCACAGTCAACTGTGACTGCATCAACAATGGATGAACAATCCATTGTAATCTCTTAATAAGAGATTCTGCTAACCCGTTCTGGGTGTGAACATGAGCTACAGGATGTTCAACTTCGATGCCAGTTGCTTGGCAATAGTCTTGAAAGACCTGTGAAGTAAATTCACCCGCATTATCAAGTCTTAATTTTTTGATATGGTTATCGGGAAAATGAGTCCGCAACTTAATTATTTGTGCCAATAGCTTAGAAAAAGCTAAGTTGCGGGTGGACAAAAGGCACACATAAGACCATTTAGTAGATGCATCGATAAGTAAAAGTACCTAAATGGACCACTTGCGGGGTGAATAGGTCCGCAAATGTCTCCATGAATTCTCTCTAAGAAGCTAGGAGACTCTAGTCCCACTTTCAAAAGGGATGGTCTCGTTATAATTTTGCCTTGAAAACAAGGTAGACACGAGTAATCATACTTCTGAAGAATCTTCAGGTTCTGCAGGTTGTGTCCACTGGATTGGCTTATGATTCGTTTCATCATAGCTGATCCTGGGTGACCCAGTCTATTATGCCAAAGTTTAAATTTTGGCGATGAATGACACTTCTGGTACACAATCATGTTAGCTTCTGTTGATTGAATATGAGTATGATAGAGACCCGACGGGAGTCCCTTGAATCGTTCTAAGAAAGTTTTTGAACCATCTTTTAGACGAGTAACATACAGATATTTTGCCTCATTTATTTCATTTGTTTCTAAGTGATATCCGTTTAAACGAATGTCCTTGAAACTTATGAGGTTCCTACTTGATTTAGGAGAGAATAGTGCATCTTTTATTATTAGTCTTATTTTATTTGGGAGCAATATAATTGCTTCACCAGATACTTCTATTATGTTTGATAGTCCTGATATTATAATAACGGGACCGTCATAATCATATAAGCTATAAAAATAGCTTTTTTCTCAAAGGATTGTGTGCGTCGAGGCGCTGTCCACAAGGCATTCACACTTCATCTATAGATCTATAAAAAAACAACAACAAACCATCGTAATTAAAACAACGGTTTTGAAATACAATTTTTGTTTAAAAAAAATTCTCTTATATCGATCGACGGACCGATATAGAGAGGTCAATAAGTTGCTTGCAAAAATGCATAATTTATAAATACAATTTGAGCAAAAAAAATAATATTCGGTCATCCCCTTTCGGTAGCTCTACGTGAATATGACCAGGCGGGAAAATGAGGGAGGAAGGTCACCAGGGACCAATTAAATACCAAGTCTCAAGTTCTTTCTGACATCATACCCAAATAGGTGAGCCTATTCGGAGAGATTTCGTAAAAAAAAATTTGTCAAATGTAAGAATAAATATCATTTTTCAAGAAATTTACATTTATCAAGAAATTGACACTACCAGTGGCCGGAGCCGATGGGAGAGGAGTTGAAATGGTGGCTAATAAGTCCTGGGCACGTAAATGGAACTTCAGGTCCACGTGCCAGCTCAAATATTATTATTTTTTAGCAGCGTCTAGTACAATGAAATCGACACTTGCTATTTTTTTTGGCCATTTTATCTTTAGATCAATCATGCCCAAAAAAGAAAAAAAATTATTGAGTTAATTTCCTTAAACTTTTCCTTTCCATTAATCAATGGAACTTTAAAGTTTAAAACAAGAGATTTAAAGTTTAGTCTCATTTATGCAATTATGTCCTTATCCATTCCAGGAGATAGCCGACCCTGCTGGACTCAAAATGCTACTGTAATGAACACTATGAAAGTTGGAAAGAAGAAGAAGCTAAGAGCATTACTATTTAGTATCCTTGACAGATATCTACTATTTAGTACCAACATGCATATATGCATGCTTGAAAGTCTCAGAATTAGATTGTAAGTTGGAAATAACATCCAATCTTTCCCATGAATTGATCCTTCTTTCTTTGGTGTAAAAAAAAATGCCTACCCAACATAAAGCACTACTGTTGCAAGTTGTGTGGTCCACCCTCCATTAATGGTGGACGGCTTCAAAAGAATTTGTTGGTCCTTTGTCTATTATATATGTTATGGCAAGGACCATATATATAGGGATAAGGGGCAACCCAAGGGTCATGAGTTACATAACCCAAGGGTCATGAGTTACATGATCCCAAGGGTCATGTGTAACTCATGACATAATGGTGAATAAATAAGGGTTTCACAACACCATATGCATTTTAATATCCTATTGTGTACTCATGTATGTGTTGATCGACAAATAAATTGGTATGGTAAAATCTATAAAAACTGAGTGGAACAATCATAATGCACAACTACTAAATTTAAAAAAATATAGTACTTGAAGTAAACCTCACTACAACCAATTCCTAATTTCTTCCGATCATTAAGACAATGCTTATTGTAATAATGATACCCAGAGATCAAGTAAAAGCTATGGTCTTTATAATCAATTTTCCTCCAATGTAATTTTTTTCCCATTGTTTTTATTTGTTTACATTTTCTTGATTCCTATTTTTTGATCGAGATCACAATATTATTCTTATCAGTTTTCCACCTAGTACTAAAACTTCAGTCTCGATATTCCTTAATTCATCTCAGGTAATACATATCTAGCTAGATGTATATTGACCTTTTTCTCATAAGGACCAAATAAAATACAACTATGGAAGGTAAACAACAATATGTGTAATAGTGTCAAGTTTGTACCGAACATAATTGTACCTAAACTTTTGATGATGCCGAACTTGGTTTTTCCTGGAATCCACTATCCATTCCAAAGTATGCAAAGAAGTTTGGAGATTTTGGTGGTGTACATGTCCAATCACTTGGACACGTCCATAACTAGTCTCGACATCTTGTGAATCTTCAACGTATTCAAATCGAGAAGGAAAAGATGATGCTTTGCTTGAAGTAACCAAAACATTTGCAGCAGGAGTTGGTTCTTCATGTTTTTGTTCATAAAGACTTTTTCTTGGCTTTAATCAAGACATATCTAGAATTAAATGGTCATTTTCGTTGAAGGTTAGTTTAGGATCTGCAACCATTATTTACAAGGGGCAGACAAATGCTCCTAGAACTCGTGACTGATGTATTGGGTCCTAAAGAATAAAAATGACCAGTTCAACGCTTAAAGATGTTGGTAACATAAACTCCAAAATAGTTGTTGTGTCCGTGCCACTCCAAGTAACAATATAGTAGGAGTTGTGCCCATGCTACCATGTCCATTTCATGTTGTATCATCCTCCTGTCCATGCGGCGTAGTTGGAAACAAAGTCATGACTAAAAATCAAAACTCTTCGTAGTACATCATTGAGTCACTCGTCGAGCAAAATTCAAGGTTTTGGTGGACGAAAAATTAAAACATACCACAGTATACTCATGCTTTACTACCCGATACAATCCAAAAACTACGCCATTCAAACAAAATCTAGGGTTTCAAAGGGAATCGTACCAGGATGACAAAAAGCAGGGTCTTTCCGAAACCGATCCTGAATGCGCCGAGAATATCCTTCCTACAGTGATGAGAAATGATATCTAAAGAACATCACTAGAACGAGAAAAATGTATACTTGGCAAGTTACCAAAGTCTATATATTGGTATCAATAGGAACATATAATACCGACTAGGCATAACCTAACTAAACTAGTACATAATCAAATATAGCCATATCACTATATATAGTATCATGCTATATTAATAAAGTAATATTTTTATAAACTAAAAATATAACATATAAATTTTGAATTATTTATTAAACATATTTCTAGACATTATTTAGTTGTAATATCTACAAGAAACAAGTATCTAATTAATATATTAATTACACATATTACACATATTGTTGTTTACAAACTTGTCGATTTGATTGGAACTAAATAAAATAGAAAATTATTCTTATCACAATATTGTGGTTTACATATTGACCTTTTACCACATATTGTTGTTTATATATTGACCTTTTACCACATATTGTTGTTTACCACAATATTGTTGACCTTTTAATACACATATTGTTGTTTACATATTGAGAATAATTTTCTATTTTATTCTCGATATGTCCAACTTCATTTTACCACATATTGTTGTAAAATAGAACATTATTCTCGATATGTCCAACTTCATTTTACCACATATTGTTGACCTTTTAATACACATATTGTTGTTTACATATTGACCTTTTACCACATATTGTTGTTTACCTTCCATAGTTGTATTTTATTGTGATCTCGACAAGTTGGACATATTGTGATCTCGATCACAATATTATTCTTATCAGTTTTCCACCTAGTACTAAAACTTAGTCTCGATATTCCTTAATTCATCTCAGGTAATACATATCTAGCTAGATGTATATTGACCTTTTTCTCATAAGGACCAAATAAAATACAACTATGGAAGGTAAACAACAATATGTGTAATAGTGACAAGTTGGACATATTGGAACCAAATAAAATAGAAAATTTACTTGAGTTTAATTCTAAAATAAATCAGAAAAATAATTAAAATCATGATTTTATACCAAAGGGTACATGGTATACGTCACAGTAAAATATTACAAAGTTTAGAGTTCAAAACAATACTCGATTCAATTTGATTTCAATGTTCGATAAATTGTCTTATGAAAATGGATGCATAAACATATAAAAAACTCAATGGGACCGTTACACTGTGTTTGGGAACATTTTTGAGGAGGGGAAGGAAAATTTGAGGGAAAAGAAAATGGAGGAGAGTAAAATGAAGGTAAAATTAAATTTTTTTCTTCACTTGTTTGGATGACCAAAAAGTAGAGGAAGGAAAATTTTAAAAATAATATTTTATTTGTTTGTGGAGATGGATATAATTACCATTCAATCCTTTATTTTTTTCAAATCATAAATGAAACCAACTTTTTTGAAGGGTAGATGGGTAATTTCTCCCACAATCCTCTCAACTCTCTCCATTTTCTCCCACTTTTGGGAGAAAAAATTTTGACTGGGGCCCGCATGAATTTTTCTTCCAAAATCCTCTCCCTCCTCTTTCCTCCCCCTTCCCAAACACCAATACTTTTGATTTTCCACTCATTTTCCCCTCAAAATTTTCTTTCCCCCTATTTTCCCCTCTTCCCAAATAATACCTTAGAGAGCATCATAGGGTGATAGAGGAGGGTGTTGGGATTGTCACCAATGATTCGTTTTGATGGTCGAAAGCGTCGTCGAAAACACCCGTGCACATAAATTGGTTCAATCTGGACCAACCATCCTACAACGCGTGCCACGGATAATAACGGAGTGGATCCACATATTGTGGCTCTTGAAGATGGTAGAGGTCATGTAAGGGGACGTATTAGAATGGTTTTCGGAGAATAGATTAATAAAAAATAGGAAAACACATGCATAAAATCAACTAACCTGTTGTGTACATAGATTTGGGTTCGACGAAGATGGGTTCGATTTGGGGTTGTGCCATCCCCAAAGGCTGTTGTGGCAGCTTGGGATGTTGCTGGGATGGAAGAGGAAGGTCCTGGGGTCGTCCTGGAGGTGGTGGATCGACTAATGGAGGTCGAAAAGAGGTGCAAACTGCTGCAGCGGCTGAAGGGGTCGGCGACTTGGTTGGTTGAAGGGATTTTGGGTTTGGGGTTTTTTCAAGGGGGTGGCCGCCCACTTTATGTTGATGAATTTATAAGGAAAGGTTGAGGAGAGGCTTAGGGTTTAAGGGAATATTGTTTTGGTAAGGTTTTTTGGAGTTTGGTGGCCCAAATCAAAATATGCATATAAGTATATCTGAAAAGTTTTAATTAAGTTTCCAAAATAGAAAAGTAAATATTTGAGTTTTGAATATGGGGTTAAACCTAACATGGCTACATATTATTTGATAAAAATCAATCTAAAAGATCATATTATGCTAGGATAACCTAGGATAGGCTCTACAAAACCTGTAGGACTAGTTTTGGGTTGGTAGATTTAATCGAGTCAAAATAGATTTCGAAAGTCTATTAAATGGTGTTGGCCCATTCAGCCATGGTCAAACCAATTTCGATAATTGACTTAAAACTCCGAGCTCGATATGAAAAGAAACAAAAGATCGCAAATTTTGTCTCAACTGAATTTTTATATTTTATTCTGTATTTTTTTATTGAGTCTAGAAAATTGTGCATCGGGATCACTGGCATTTAGAAGTCTATCTTGAACCAAAAACAAACTTATCTTTGATCCTAAGCCAAACCAACATCCAAAAAGCATTCCTGAACCAAAACGATCCTGAAACCCTAGCAACCGAACTTGGGCGAGGTCTGCCCGATCTTTGACCGAACTCGGTCCCTAGGATCACTCCTGGTCAGCTGTATTTTCCTATTATTTTGAATCTTCAACGTTCAAAATTATGAACGTTAGCCTACCGAGTTCTGCCCGAACTCTGTCCTAGAAAATCCTATAAAAAGAGAAGAACTTTTCATTTCTACTCACTCATTCATTCTTTATCTTTTTTATCTATTCCTAAGCTTTCTATCTACTTTAAAGAGATTCAATCTTCAAATCTCCAAGACAACTCTCATTCTTCTAGTGCCGATGGTTTCCGATTAGAAGTATTCGAGTTGTACAAGCTTAGCATATAAAGCTTTCTTCATAAAGGTGTTAAAAGTTTGATCATGGGCTTCGGATAAAAATACGACGATATTGAAGTTGGCGTGTTCTTCAGAGTAAAGCACGCGATGTAATCTCTATTCAAAATAGTGGATTATAGCGAGCAAGAGTTCTCACGATCTGGACTAGTCCTCTCAAAGGAAAACCAGTATAAATCTTGGTGTTTGTGTATTGCTTTCTTGCCTCCACTTACTTTTTGCTTTACTTCATTACATTTAAGTTTAATTATATATTTGCCTCACCTGCTTAGTTTTTTAATTGGTAAATATTTTTTTGCTGCACTCTATTTATCCCCTATAGAGGTGACATCGATCCTACAATTGGTATCAGAGCACACAATTTCTCTCTAGTTGGATTAAAACTCCTTTGAGATATGGCATCCTTATATCCAAGCAATGGTGAAGGCCAATCAACAAATAGGCCACCCATATTTGACGGCACAAACTACACATATTGGAAGACACGTATGAGCTTTTACCTCAAGTCTCTTGATTTTGATTTATGGTCGATTGTCATGAATGGTTATAAGAAACCACTACCTATTGTGGTAGAGGGTGTTCTAGTTGAAAAATCATTTGATAGATATACCGACAATAAAAAGAAACAAGCCAACTTGATGCAAAAGCCATCAATGCTTTATTTTGTGCTATAGATAGAACTGAGTTTAATAGAGTTTCAACATGTATCATGTCTCACGAGGTTTAAAAACTTCTTGAGGCTCATGAAGGTACTTCACAAGTGAAGGAGTCCAAAATCTCACGACTAACACAAGAATATGAGGCCTTCAAAATGAAGCCTAATGAGACTATTACAAATATATGTTTACTCAGTTTCTAAATATTGTTAATCCTTTATCTTCCCTTGAAAAAGAATACAACAATCATGAGAAGATTCGGAAGGTACTTCGCAGGCTAACCAAGAACTGGAATCCTAAAGCGATAGCCATTATTGAAGGAAATGATCTCATAACGATGACTCTTGAAACCCTTATGGGAAAGCTTATGACGCATGAGCTAGATCTTAAAGATTTCGAAGAGTCAACACCAAAAGAGAAGGCGATAACATTCAAAACTAATCGCAAGACAGCCTCCGATAACGAAAGTGAGACAGAAAGCTCAGACAACGAGCAGATGGCCCTCATTACAAGGAACTTTAGAAGATTCCTCAGATATGAGAAGTCAAACAAGAAGAATAAAGATTCCAGAGATGACGAAGAACCTATCTGCTTCAGCTGTAAAAGAACATGTCACATCAAGAAAGATTGTCCTGTTATAAGAAAGGGAAGCAGGCATGATCAGTCGAGCAAGAGAAGGACTTCAACTAGAAACTATGCTAATACTAGCATCTGGTGTGAAAGCGAAGCTAGTGACTTTGAAGAAGAAGAGAAGTCTCGCAACACAGCAAACCTCTGCTTTATGGCTACCGATGTTTTGTTAATATCGAACCCTCTCTATAAAGAATTTACTTTTGATGAACTATCTGATGCTTTTACTGATCTGTTAGAAGATCAGAGGAAAATGATGAATTTGTACAAAAGTGCTAAGAAATAGCTAAAATTTGTACAATCGGAGTTTTCAAAGCAATCTCAAATTAAATGTTAGAAGATATTAGAGATTCTTCTAGTGACACAAATGAGATTACTTCTTTAAAGTTAAGCTTACATGATACTCTTAAAAAGCTTGAGAAAGCTAATCAAAAAAATATAAAACTTAACGATCTCTATGAACCAGAGAAAAAGAAGTACAATATTGCTGCTCAGAGAATAGATGCACTCACGGCCAAATACAATGAAGCCAGTGACGTCTCTAAAAAGTTAGAGATTAAGCTGGGCAAACAGGTTGTCAAACCAATAGCCCAAGAGAACACAAGTCACAAGGCTAAGCATAAACACAACACGACCAATACTACTAGAACTGCCAGAATCCATGCTGATATGTATTCCTTCTCACACAATAAAAAAACACAAACATCTTCAAAAACACATATACATGATCTTCGAACTACACCTAGCACTAACACTTCTGCTACATGTCACTATTGTGGTATAAAAGGACATGTATCACACCAGTGTAAGATTAGAAAGCTAGTAGATTTGAATGTATATGTATGGGTTCCAAAATCTAACAAATTAGGACCCTCAAGAAAGTGGATACCAAAGGTTATATCTTCAGCTTGTGTTATAGGTGGACCTTCCTCCTCCCACTAGAAGCAAGTGGATTCTCGATAGTGGTTGTTCCAGGCATATGACAGACGATAACACATCATTTGTAACTCTATCGATGAAGAAAGAAGGCTATGTCTCCTTTGGAAACAACCTGAAATAATATATTATTGTAATTGGCGACATAGGTACTTCTCCCTCACCCATTATTAAAGATGTATGCTTAGTAACAGAATTAAAACATAACCCGCTAAGTATTAGTCAACTGAATGATCATGGTTATAGAATTAATTTTGTTAAGAATAAATGTTTTGTTTATGATAAAACTTCTGGAATAATTTTCTTTGAGGAAATAAGAGAGGACAATATATATGTACTATATCTGTCAGAAAAGACTAATAATACAGGAAAGTGTCTATTCACAACTCAAGACGAAAGCTGGGTATGGCATATGCGTCTTGGACATACGAACATGGACACTATTGTAAGATTGTACACTAAGAAACTAATAAGAGGCTTGCCTAATATTACATTCAAGAAAGATATTGTCTGTGCCGAATGTAAAAAAGAATAAGGCATCTAGATCATCTTTCAAATCAATAAACATTATAAGTACCTCTAGACCTCTGTATTTATTACATATGGACTTGTTTGGACCAAGTGGAGTCGTCAGGCTTGACGGTAAGCTATATGCTTATGTGATAGTTGATGACTATTCACGGTATACTTGGGTTTACTTTCTTATAAATAAAAATAAGCCATTTCCTAAATTTGTGTCTTTTTGTAAAAAGGTACAAAATAAGAAAGGATTCATGATTACTCGGATACGAAGTGATCATGGAGGAGAATTCGATAACCATGAATTTAAATCCTTTTGTAATTCAAATAGGTTATCACATAAATTTTCTTGTCCGAAAACTCCTCAACAGAATGGCATTATGGAGAGGAAGAATAGAACTCTTGGCAATATGGCCAGAATTATGCTTAACCAGAATAATCTTTTAAAATATTTTTGGACAGAAGCTATCTATACAACATGCCATGTTTTGAATATAGTTCTTATTACACCTATTTCTAAAAAGACTCATTATGAATTATGGTTTAATAAAACTCCTAACATCAACTATTTCAAGGTCTTTGGTTGCAGATGTTTTATTTTAAACATAAAAGACAACTTGGAAAAATTTGATGAAAAAGCTGATAAGGACATATTCTTGGGGGTATGCGACAAAGAGCAAATAATACAGGGTATTCAATAAGAGATCACTTGTTGTTGAAAAGTCAATAAATGTCACATTCAATGAGCTAAATAGTCAACGCAATGACGATAGTGACAATGAAGAAGAGAAAACTCCCTCCAACAGAACATTAGAAGATACACCATCCTCGTCCTACCTGGAAAGTCTGTCGTAACGATTGTGGTTTACCCCAGATCATCTGGAAGAACTGGTAAAAGATGATGTATCAAGAGGTGTAAGTACTCGCTCAAACACAAAAGAGATAGTTGCTAATGTTGTATTTATTTCCAAAATAAACCTAAAAATATTTTAGAAGCTTTTAATGATAAATTTTGGTTTTTTGCAATGCAAGAGGAACTAAAACCAATTTGAACGAAATCAAGTTTGGGAACTCGTTTCTAGACCTATTGATCATCCGATCATTGGTACCAAGTGGGTGTTCCGAAATAAATTAGATGAGAATGGTTCAGTCACATGCAATAAAGCACGTATAGTAGCTCAAGACTATAATCAAGAAGAAGGCATTGACTATGATGAGACGTATGCTCCAGTTGCTAGAATAGAGTCCATTCGTATGCTTTGTACTTTTGTAAGTTTTTATGGTTTTAAACTTTTTTAAATGGATGTCAAAAGTGCTTTTCTAAATGGTTTTATAAAAGAAGAAGTTTTGTAAAACAACCTCATGGCTTCGAAGATTTCAAAAATTCCGATCACGTATTCAAGCTTCGCAAGACTCTCTATGGTCTCAAACAAGTACCTCGTGTATGGTATGAGCGTCTTAGTTCCTTCTTGCTCGAGCATAATTTTTCAAAAGGGAAGGTTGATTCTACTCCCTTTATAAAATCTTTGGATAAAAATATGTTATTAGTACAGATTTATGTAGATGACATAATTTTTTATCAACTAATGAGATGCTATGTAACGAGTTTGCTAAGTGTATGCAGAGTGAAATCAAAATGAGCATGATGGAAGAATAACATTCTTCCTCAGGCTACAAATTAAGCAAAGTTTACAAGAGATATTCATCAATCAAGCAAAGTATATAAAAGACTTGCTAAAGAAATTTGACATGGATAACGTCAAACCTATGACACACCTACGACAACGTCTACAAAACTTGATATAGATGAAAGTGGAACACCAACTGACGTACGTAAGTATAGAGGTATGATTGGTACTTTACTATACTTAACTGATAGTCGACCTGACATTATGTTTTTTGTATGCTTATATGCTAGATATCAGGCTTGCCCTAAAGAATCACATGAGCGCCATTAAGCGTATCTTGCGATACCTTAAAGGAACTTTGACAACTGATCTTTGGTATCCCAAAATCGATTCGTTGACCTGATAAGTTACTCGGACGCAAATTTTGCCGGATGCACAGTCGATCGTAAAAGTACTAGAGGCACATGTCATTTTTTAGGAAAATTATTAGTCTCCTGGTTTTCTAAGAAATAAAATTATGTTGATCATCAACAACCGATGCTGAATATATAGCCGCAGGACGTTGTTGTGCTCAAATTTTGTGGATAAAGCAAACTTTGGAAGACTATCAGTTATCGTTTAACCACATCCCTATTTACTACGATAATACTAGTTCTATTAATCTCACGAAGAATCTCATATGTCATTCTCGCACTAAACACATAGAAATTAGACATCACTTCCTTAGAGATAATGTTTTACAAGAAGATATTAATTTCGAATTTGTTGACACGGAACATCAACTAGCTGACATCTTCACTAAGCCCTTGGCTGAAGATCGCTTTAACTTTATACGAAGAGAATTAGGAATTTTAGATGTTAAAGTAATATAATTAAATGTTATTTGATTAACACTCATAAATTTATTGAAATTATTTTGGTTATAAGTCGAAAGGGTCATTCTGTTACACAGATGTAAGTAGCCTGAAGCGACATAGTATACTAGTCTTCGGACTACCGCTAGCTGGGATCCGACCTCTACAGCTAACCCAAAATATTCTATACGGTTTATGTATTTTAATTAATTAATATTTATTATTTTTCATCAATACAACTATTTCTAATTAAATTCGTATTTATGTTAAAGCTCTATCACACACTTTCTAAAGTCTGTCCTGATTATCCAGGGACCGAATTCGGTCTGGATGAATCCGAACAGAAGCTGGACAGTCGGGTTTCCCCTTTATTTAAACCCTCATATTATTATCTTCTTCACCAAGCCTCCCTAAACTCCATTTAAAACCCTAACCCTAACTTCCTAGTTCTCCTCCCTCTAAACTTCTCAAGCTCTCAAAACTTAGATTTAGAGCTCTCTCGAAGTTCTCTTCTACTGTCTACAATCAATTTCGGTATATTTTTACTCTTTCCATCCTTTTCAATTTCTTATGGCTCCTAAAATTCCTCATTCTTCCAAAAAGAATAGTAAAGTTGATGAAGGTTCGTCCTCTACTCCTCACGAGGTAGCCTCTTTTTCATTGTTCAGTGCCTCCAAACCGGATGGTGATTTCTTTGATGATTATATTTTTGTGTCATAAGATGCATCTAATGAATGGTTTAATGACTTTTATCAAAAAAAGATTTGTCCAAGTAATCCTATCAACTATATTATTTTTCTGATCACGTCAATGTTTTTGAATACTTTAAGTTACTAGATTTAGTTCAATCTAGTTTTCCAATTTTCTCTAATGCAATTCGCATGTTCTATTGCAATTTATAGGTCAGCAACGACATGGTTAAATCAAAAGTTGGTTGAATTGACATTGAGTTTGATGCTGGTGATTTGGCAATTATGCTAAACATTTCCAATATTGGGGAAGCATTAGTTGATATCATCTCAGTGCAATTTTCTGTTGGGACAATTTTTGATTCATTTCATGATTCATTATATGCACCAAACCCTCGACCTCAAGGCACTCTTCGCCCTAGACACTTGAACAACTACTTCTATGACCTTCATAGAATGGTATTTTCTACCATTATTCCAAAGAATACCGCAACTGATAAGATTTCATATTTGGAGCTTTCTGCTATCTATCATCTTCATTTCCATGTCTCCTTCAGTTTGCCTAAGACTATCATCGCCGCTATGGAAAGGTGTCACAAGAAACTGCGACGACTTCTTTATACGATGTATCTGCCTTACATATTTCAGTTTTTTGAGGTTATGCTTAAGGATTGTCCACGGGATGGTGCTCCTGCTTATCTTCATGAGCATCGTCGTACTGCTCATGCTCCTGTAGTTCAGGCTCCTCCTCCACCTCCAGTTGACCCATCAGCTGCTGACCCCCATCCTACTCATCCTCCCGGTGGTGTTACTCTTGAGTCACTTCAGGCTCTCATGATGGATCAGTTTCGGTCTATGGACTTTTGTACCACCCTTCAGCTTCAGGCCATATCCTACTATATGTGGGATGTTTCATACAGCCTTGCTCAAAACCTTGGTGGTCCTATTCCTATGGTTCATGATCCCACAAGACTTGGATATCGCATTGATGATCCAGAGGCTCAACGATACTTTGAACCTGCTGCTGTCTATTATGATCTCAACCGTTCTGCTGAGACCGGTCCTTCCAGGGCGGTAGGTGCTGATGATAATGAGGAGGATGATGATTGAGGATGTGTTCCTCATGATAGACCATCATTAGTTATGTTTTAGTTTTTTTTTATGGCTATATATTAGTGATAAATGCTTCTTTCAAGCATTATCAGTTTCAGTTTATTTGACTAGATGTATGGACTTTTTACTATTTCAGTTTATATTAGTATTTTCTATTTCAGCACTTTTTATTATTTAATGTTTATCGTTAATATTTTGCTCTACTCTCGATTGTGCTGAGTGATGTTATTAGATCGTTATGTCATTTTGCTTATGTGACAAAATAGAGGAATAATATGATAATTATATTTGTAATGTGATGTGATGTGATATATTACTTTATCCTATATTGTAATGTGATGTGATGTGATATATTACTTTATCCTTACATTACTTTATCATATTGTTGCCATATGACTAACAAGTTTGAAGCTCTAAATTTTTTTTGGAGTTCTTATTTTTTTTAGACTTTTCAAATGTTCAGCCTATATGTTTTGTTACAGGGGAGTAACAAGATTTGACCGTACATTACGGGGGAGCAAATACATTGTATCAATATTCAAGGCTAAAGCTACTTCCGTACCTTCTGTACCGCATATCAAGTCTTCTTTCGAACCGAGCTGAACAACGTCTTACGTATCTATCGTAGTTTTGTCAAATTATCAAAATAGGGCTAATTGTTGGCCCATTCAGCCATGGTCGAACTGATTTCGATAATTGACTTAAAACTTCAAGTTCGATATAAAAAGAAACAGAAGATCATAGTTTTTGTCTCAACTGAATTTTACATTTATTATGTATTTTTCTTTTATTGAGTCTAGAAAAAATGTACATCGAGATTACTGGCATTTAGAAGGATATCATGAACCAAAAACAAACCTATATTTGATCCTAAGCCAAACCAACATCCAAAAAGCATTCCTGAACCAAAAGGTGAAACCCTAGCAACCGAACTAGGGCCGAGGTCTGCCCAAACTAGGTCCCCTAGGATCACTCATGGTCAGCTGTATTTTTCTATTCTTTTGGATCTACAATGTTCAAAATTATGAATGTTAGCCTACCGAGTTCTGCCCGAACTCTGTCCTAAAAAATCCTATAAAAAGAGAAAAAAATTTATTTCTACTCACTCATTCATTCTTCATCTTCTCTATCTATTCCTAAGCTTTTCATCTACTTTAAAGACACTACCAAAATAAGTCATATTGACGAAGGATTTAGCGACGCCAGTTATATATGTCGGTAATTTTTGTGTATTTTGCGACGTTATATAAAGACGTCGCTGAACGTCACTATCAGCGACATTTAGCGACCGTTAGCGACACACATTATGGTTTGGAAAGCTGATGTCGCGGTCTAGTCGCAGAACGTCGCTGTTTTGTTTAACTCAGGGACGTTTTGCGACTCCATATTAGGTACGTCGCTAGTTTTTTATTGAATACTAACGTTTAGCGACGTCTTTTACGGACGTCGTTAAAATGTTTCATATAGGGTTCCAGCCAATCGATTTTCTATTTTCTTTCACCCAAAATTTTCAATCTTCCGCTCCCTAAATTTCTTTCCCCCTTTCCCTCTCCTCTCCGGCGACCCCCTCCCTCCGGCTACCCCCTCTCCTCGGCGACCCCCTCCCTCCAATGACCCCATCTCCCCGACGGCCCCCTCTTACAGCGGCCCCCTCTTACTCCGTGCGCCGTCGAAATCCTCTCCGCCGTCGATATCCTCCCCGCCCCGTCTTTCCGGTGACCCCGACCCGACCAAGGAAGGTATAACTCTAATCCTATCTCCCTTTTCCAGACACACACATACACACGCTGACACGATACACACAGACACACACACACGCTGACATGACACACACGCACACACACACACGCGCGCTGACACGACACACACCCTATCTCCCTTATAATTATATATATATATATATATATATATATATATAATTATATATTATATATATATATATATATATATATCCCTTATATTTATCTCCCTTATATATATCCCTTATATATATAAGGGAGATAAATATATAAGGGATATATATATATATATATATAATATATATATATATATATATAATATATATATAAGGGATAAATATATAAGGAGATAAATATATATTTATCTCCTTATATATTTATCTCCTTATATATATATATATATATATATATATATATATATATATATATATATATATATATATATATATATATATCCCTTATATATTTATCTCCCTTATATATATAAGGGAATATATATATATATATATATATATATATATATATATATTATTATAATATATATATATATATATATTATAATATATATATTATATTTATATTTTATTTATATTATATTTATATTTATATTTATATTTATATTTATTTATATTTTATTATATATTATATATAATATATATATATATATATATATATATATATATAATATATAGATATATCTATATATATTGTATCTTATATATAGAAGCTACTATCACTAAATGCAATGAGGGGAAATCAAATAATGGAAGGGGGAGATGTGGACTGGTATAGGTTGGAGTTGGGGACTGTATGTCCATATATATAATATAGTATATATATATATATATATATATAGATATATAATATATATATGTATAGGATGTTAGAGTGTCTTTTGACCAATTCAATGAAGGGGTGATGTGGATTGGTATAGGTTAGAGTTGGAGACAATAGTCCATATGAGTATTTATGTCTTAATAGTAGTGTATCCCATATATAGTATAGTATCCTATATATGTATTGCATAAGTAATAGTGTATAGAGTGAGTATACTAGTAGTATATCGTAGTATCCTAGAGTGTATAGAGTGAGTATCCTATAATGTATAGAATAAGCCTCCCTACTTTCTTTCTTCTCATTCGGCTCATTCAGCCGACTATTACGCATCATATATTGATATCTACCTCAACCTGAACCTAGTTAGAGAAGTGTGAAAATATTAATATTAACCAAGGTTCACAGTATCGGTATCGATATCGGAATCGGTATCATGGATCTCATAGCTACCAGAGCAAAATATAGAACCAAACGTGAAGCAGAGGTGGATATTCAAAACATTAGAAGTAAAAAAAATCGATTGGTGGTACTAACACCAATCGAAAACTTTTTACTTCTAATGTTTGAATATGCACCTTTGCTTCATATTTGGTTCTACATTTTGCTCTCGTAGCAGAAGCCATGAGATTTATTATACCGATTTCGATACCTATAACGATACTGTGACCGCGGTTAATATTAATATTTCACACTTCTCTAAGTTAAGGTTGAGGTAGATATCATATATATGGTGCAGAATAGGATGCTGAGAGTGTCGAATGAGAAGCAGGGAAGTATAGGGGGGTCAGAGAGAGGGCCTTCTTGTTGAACATGTGACGACACTCATTTAATATGCATGTGTCTATGCATCTATTTGGAATATACTCGAATAATGTGTATCTATCTTTGCAGAATTATTGATAATTAATGGATATGAATTACTATCTGCGGCATTGTTCGTGATTGTACAATCATCATCCTGATGACATGTACAGTGTGCGGGATGAATTTATTCATTTGTTGTGTTTGTGACCCATTGTTGGGTCTTTATGTATTTAGTTTATACACTTACAATTTCTGTTATGTTATGTTGAATATTATCGGACACACTTTTTATAACCGTTTGGTAGTGGATTTGTATCCACCCGGCTATTGCATGTCTTTCTGATCGTTAGATTCTATTTATTTGATTATTGGTAGTTCTTTTTTATCATTTGTCTCTATATTAGTTTACCGATGTTGAGTGTTCCACCGAAGGGGTCGACGAACCCAGAAAATTCTACGGAGGGTTGCTCCGGGTCTACTATATGCAAACTGTCACTCTAAATGCAGGTACAATGCTTTATAATATAAATGTCATTTATATAAAAAGCATACAACATTCTATTTTTTTGTATTTAGCGACGTTTAGCGACGCTCAGTGACGCTTTGCGATGCAAGACAATGTCGCTAACGTGTATCAGAACGTCGCTAAACTGAGAATCAGTATGTCGCTGAACGTCGCAGAACGTCGCCAACATGCTGACGTGGCCAATATTACTGGTCAGCAACTTTAGCCAGTCCACATCGCTATCTTCATCGCTAAGTTCGTATCAGCACGTCGCTATGCAAGTATCGTAACGTCGCTAGTTGTCACCAAACGTCGCTAAAATGGTAACATGGCAAAATAAAATTGCCAGATATCGAGTCGCTAAACGTCGCTAAACTTTACAAACAACGTCGCTAACTGTTGAAAGTCAGCGACTATTAGCAACGAATTATTTCGTCGCAGATTAGCAACGTTATGTCGGTAAACATCGCTACTTGTGAAAAAACCTAGCGACGTTTTGCGCCACAGAAATACGTTGCTATAACGACAAAAGGCGACGTTCTTCCTGTTAGCGACCATGTTTTATGAGACATCGTCCAAACGTCGCTATGTTTGTCGCATATTTACTTTAGCGACATTTTTTTGATGTTTAGCGACGTCTTCTGACGTCGCTAATGTGACATATTTTGGTAGTAAGAGATTCAATCTTCAAATCTCCAAGACAACTCACATTCTTCTAGCGCCGGTGGTTTTCGATTAGGAGTATTCGAGTTGTACAAGCTTGGTATATAAAAGCTTTCTTCAGAAAGGTGATTGAAGTTTGATTGTGGGCTTCGGCTAAAATACGACGGTGTTGAAGTTGGCATGTTCTTCGGAGTAAAGTACGCGGTATAATCTCTATTCAAAATAGTGGATTATAGCGAGCAAGAGTTCTCGCGAACTGGACTAGTCCTCTCAGAGGAAAACCAGTATAAACCTTGGTGTCTACGTATTGTTTTCTTGCCTCTACTTACTTGTTGCTTTACTTCATTGCATTTAACTTTATTTATATATTTGCCTCACCTGCTTAGTTTTTTAATTGGTAAATATTTTTCGCTGCACTCTATTCACCACCCTCTAGAGGTGTCATCGATCCTACAAAGGGTCTGTGCCATTTGAATATAAGTAGCACATGAGAATTCAATTGAGTGGAACACAAGTGGTATTTATGTAGTAGGCCCAATATATGTCAAACCATATATTGAGTCGAATGGTTTGGATCAATATTGGGTCTCCAAATTAAATTAGAAAAGTCAACAGTTGTACGGTAGGTGCTAGAAATAGGATATTTGACTCAAAAATTGTGCAATAAAAATAAAGCACAAGAAAACACGTTTGAGTAGGACATGATAGTCATGAATGAAGATGGACTCGTCTAAATCAAGCATATAAAATTTGTTTAAAAAATTGGCATTTATTGTGCTCCTAAAATCAAAGCTACGATAAAGAGTATTAATGATCAAAATAATAGTGAAAAAATATCTATTAATAAATAAATTAAATTAATTTTTAAAAAAAACCCTAAAAAAATTTTGAGGGCTTACAAGGAGAATATTTCACGTTGGTTGTCCTCCAGCGTAAAATATAGTTCCCGTTGAAGGAGTTATTTTGGAACACCTGTTGTGTTGCTAATTTTGAGGAAGAATTAGGATGCTCCTACATAAAAATCCTCTTCACATTCTCCAATGGTGATGCAGCTTTTACTAGGATTATTACAAAATTGAAGGAGAACCATGATTGTGCCTCAGTAATCATTACAATTAACATCGGTCGGTATAACCGCCAGATATGTATCGGGGTATTTGCATTAGTTATGTACAAGGAGTCATAGCACCGCAAAAATTGCATGCCAGTGCAACCTATGCAGAAATAAGCAAAATAGTACAGAATTTCTTATTTTAGTACAGAATTGGAACAATCATTTGTTTTTATTGATTTGGCTGTAAATAGTCTTAATTTTTGTGCAGCCAAGGCACAACCCTTGAGCATTCCAAGCACCCTTTGGAAGACCACTATGTCCAACAGTATTTGTGAGAATTGAAAGCACTTTGAAACTACTCATCCTAGCATTTGAAATAAGATCGTCAACTGAACAAAATCACACGCCGATTGAGCCTCCGCCACTATACTCTCCAGATCTCTAGTTTTTGTGTTAAGAATTCTTTTGTAATTACCAATATTGTAAAATAAATCCTTTATTATGCACAAGTTACAAAGAAAATCTTAAATTTAATAGTTTCTCTCTTTTCTTTCGAAAACACCATTGCTGATCAGTCTCGGCTTGCATGTGCTAGACTTTTGGTAGAGATTATTGTAATGCATGAACTCTTTTAGGATATTCCAGTGGTACTGTCGTCAGAAAAGATGATCCAAATTTGGATAGTTTACAAGGGGGTTCCTTCCTTATGTCTTGCATGTAGGTGCTTTGGGCATGAAGAGCATTAGTGCCCTAACCCAACTAGCAGAAGTATTAGAGATGAACTTGTTAAATACTTTGGGAGAGGGTTAGCAATATGGATTCAACAAAGGTTATGTTTAGATTCTTTGCCTAAAGGTAGTAAAGCCTTTGTCACCCCTCTGTACGTATGTAAAGATTCTTCGACTAATACATGCTCTACACTTGAAGGGGATGACCTAGCTTCTCTACAAGACCTACAGTCGAAGGACCCTAGAGCAATCACTTCCTTGTCAAGTATGAAAATGGGCAGTTTAAGGGGTGATGGGGTTATCGGGTCCGACCCGCAGTTGATCGAGCTATAAGGGGTTCTAGAGGCAGCTGTAGAGACCATGAGATAGGTGGTCAGACCACCTCATGAGCTCCATTCAAAGACTGTCACTACCACATTTTAGCTTGAGGATATTTTGGTCATTTGTGAATTTTTGAATTTATTTTGATTTATTGAATTGGTGATTGTTATTTTTGACTTTGGTTAGTTGAGACTTTGTAGACTAACCTAGATATTGACTCTAGCTATGGTGACTTGGTTAGCATGGTGTGATCCTAGTCTAACTTAAGTCAACCCTATTTTAGTCATATAGAATCAAGTTTGAATAGGAGGAATAATGAATAGGTTTATGACTTATGACTTAGGGATTAATTTCCAAGACTAATGAAACTTGGCCCAAGGCCCATGACATGAAACCCTAACCCTAACCTAGCCTTTAAGTGGTCGGCCAACATTGGGAAACCCCCCTATATAATATCTTTTCCACTTGTTCTTGTCTCTTTTGTGTTGAACCAACTTTAGAAAGGAAAGGTAATTCCCATCTTCCCTAATTCATATTAAATCCATTTTAATTACTTTTTGATCCAAATTTTTACAATAGATTCTAATCATCCTCTATTTGATGTTCATGGAGAGTGATTTCAGTTTGTGAGCAACTTGGAGGATTTGGCTAGCAACGGGAATCAATTGATTTGGGGCTTTAATTTCTTGCCATTTGGCACCTATAGGAAAAATCCTTAAAATTATAATTAAATTCTGTTTTCTTTGCATGATAGCCTAGATCTAGGTGTCCTCTAGCTGTAGTGAAGGTTTGGTGTCAATTGCATTTGATTTCGTGTCCGTATCGGACACGTATCATAACCTATATACAAGTGTTTGATTAAATGCCTCAAAAAGTGATTTATTGCTGTTTTTAAAATCTATTTGAATAGGAATATAGATCTACATGTGTTTATTGGTTTTTTTATGCTTTGTGTCCATTTTGGAGCCGTGTTCGTGTCCAAACAGGACACGAACACGCTCGTAGCAGCCTAGGGCATTGTCCTGCTGCTTGAGGCCTCGTGTTCACTGCACAGGGCACGTGGCGACCTGTGGTTTGGCACAGAGGAGGGGGCAATGACTGACACGTCAAACCCCAAGCCTCGTGTCGAATGGTCGTGTGTCGGACACGTGGTGTCGAGTGCATTGGGATTGCACTGGGCGTGTGAAACGTGTTGACTCGGTCTGATACGGGCTTCGTGTCCACGTTTGACACGTCATGATGTGTCCAACGTGTAGCCCTAGTGTTGGGCTACACGTGGATATGACCACGTAGCATGATGTGTCACGTGTCGTGTCTACGAGGCGACTGCATCGCAGTACGATGCAGTCTATGCACGCGAATGTGTCTGTGTGTGTTCGTGACTTGGACACGTCGTGTCCAGTCGTGGGGACACGTGGGGACTCGTGTGGACTCTGGACACATGTACGACTCGACCCTAACCTATTTTGCATGTATTTCATTGTGTTTCGATTCATAATTCATGTTATCACCAATGTCTGATACATAGTTCATTATTGTGATTTCTGAGAATTAAATGTAATTTCAAACTATTTTCCATGATTAATTTGCCATGATTAGTTCACCTATATGTATCTGAGATGATGATCATGTTAGGTTCATGATTGGTGTTTGGTTTTGGGGTTTTGAATCGATTTGGGACTGCTATGTGTTGGACTGAAATCCTAAATTGTTAACTGAGACACTGAGAACTGTCATGTGTTCTCTGGATTCAAATTTCCTGAGAATGCATGTACATTTGTACTGTTAACTCACACACTCTTTACTGATCTATATATACACACACACCTATCTGAAATCCTGAGACCTGTTAAGTATGCATACTGTTATCCCTACCCACTGCTATCTGTACACACCTATCTACTGTATCCTGAGAACACCTATCTACCAAACTGTTTTCCTATTTGACACACACACATATATGCTACACACACATCACTCACATATGAATCCTTGCACTGTTTTAACTGGTATCACACACACACACACACACACACACACAGGTACACAGGAACACCCTATAGCCACTGTCACCTAAATCACTCACACATATTGACACAACACACTATAGCCTATGTTGATTCCTATACACACACACTACCCTATCAACTGTTAGCTTATACACACACACACAATTTTGTCATGTACACACACACTCACACAATTTTAACACACACATGCCACATTACCCTATCACTCTATATGTATATATATATTATCTATATTCTTGATAATAATAATATGGTATATATATGTGTATGTTACTTATATTAATTTAGTGTATATATAATATATGTGATATAAACTATATATGGCATATAGCCTATGGGATGTATTCCTGTGATATAGCCTATGTGTGTATGACATGTATACACATGTGATTTGTGTGTTGGTAGACTGGTATGGCTTTGTGATGATGTGTGCTTACTAGAATAGACTAGCTAGGCTTAGTAAGACTTGTTTAGGTTAGGCTTGACCTAGTTGACCTAGTTTGACTAGTGTAGTTGACTAGAGTTGACCAAAGGTTGACTTTAGCCTAGATTGACCTAAACATCATGTAGAATGCATTTTAGCAGTCTATTTTACTATTTTGGACATGTAGTGACTTGTACTGTTCTATAGGAGCAAGACACCACTCCTCAGACAGTATATTCTCTTCAGACATACAGGATATCAGGCGAGTACATTCTCTGATCATTTCATATCTCGTTTAGGATTATATTCCTGCTTTAGATTACTTTACTTGATGCTAATACGTTGGTAACACGGATTGGTACTATATGGATCCCTTCATGAGATGTTATCCCTCTCGGAAGCATCAGATACTCATGTCTCGTGTGTTTCACTTACATCATGTATCTCATGCTTCTATTATCATGAATCTATCATGAATCTGCTTTTGATTCCTGTACTCTCATGAATCACAGAGCCTTCACAAATCTATTCATGAATCACTCTTTATGAGCCAGTAGCGTAGTCATGAATCTTAACGTAACTTGACTGGATCCTTGTGTATTGATTGGGAATGGAGGAGTAGAACTAAACATGTGAATAATTCTAAAGTAATATAGTCATGAATCACCTCTTTAGTATAGCCATGAATCACATCCAGCTGTTCACATGTTTATCTTGTACTCTGAATCACTAATCACTGATAGTTCTCTTATATATATTGTAGCTATTTACTTACAGTCTCTCTTTTATATCATGTTGTTCTTTCAGTTTCATGTATCTTACTCTCTAGCATATTTATATTTTCTAACCTATTATGATTTGCATGAGATGTATTGTACTCGCTACTGTCCTGACTGGACCTGTTAAAAATATTACAGAGGATGAGGACGATGCGCTCTGTACCATATATTATGGGACTATCCTAGAGGATTGTTGTGACCTGGATCTCCAGCAGGATCCATTAGCAGTGGGTGACACATCCTTAGTCTAGTTTAGTAATTTTTAGTTGTATTTATTCTATGGATTACTGTATTTGAGATTTGGGATGTTTTTTGGATTTGATATTATCCTAGACACTTAGACTCTCTTTCTATCTGTTGTATCTCTGTGGATTCATTTCATATCTATATATCTTATCATATTCTACCTTAGATGTGATTGAGACTGTATTCTGTTATGTCACCTCCATTCGGAGTGTATATACTGTACAGGTACCTTATACTGTTAGATGTTGTGACCTAGGACAGCGTTCTACCGCCGACACTGCGGCGTAGGCTGGACGTACCCACTTCTCGTGCCCTTACTCTAGGGTACGGGTCGTGACACATTTTTAGTGGTGGCCCATACAGGTCTAGTTTTATATAGTGGTATTCGAACTAGAGTATCAGTACAGTGTACAGTAGGATTAGGATATTTTAAAGGTACTTAATCACACTAGAAAAAACTCCTTATCAGATTTCGTATATCTACATTTTGCTGCTTATTGTCTTCCTTTGAATATAAACTGTCCTCATTTGATATTTTGACTCATTCTTAGAAATTGTTTCTTGTTTGAACTGTGTCTCCAGGATGGTCGAGACTAGATCACATCGCCCAGGACAGGGGGACGTTACAGAGGGGTCTTCCACCTCTCGACCTGTGCAGCCAGTTCCTGGTACAGCAGCACCAGTTCAGCCCTCAGGAGTGGGCGTTTCAGCTGCTTTTGGATGAGCACCTCCAGCAGTTAGGAGGCAGAGCCCGGTGATTCCTGAGATCCTTCTGCCGCAACAGCCTCCACCTGCGGGGATGGTAGATGCTGCTCATCTGTTCTCCTTCGTAGAGAGGATTCTGGAGTCTCATCATCAGCAGCAGCAGCAGCGTCAGACTGTCGACTTTCGTCAGGAGATTGACGAGGCCCATCAGCTGGTCCGTACGACTGTGGAGATGGTGTCTGCTCAGGGGCCGCAGCAGCCTCGCAGGAGGGAGAAGGATATCCAGGACTTCCAGAAGATGCATCCTAGAGATTTCCTGGGCACCGAGGGCATTTACTATGCAGATGATTGGATTGAGCACATTGAGGAGATTTTTCGGCTGGCGAAGATACCAGCCAGACTTCATATTGAGGCAGCGGACAGTCAAATACAGGACTTAGCCCATACCTGGTACCAGACAGATCCCCGAGTGGGAGTAGAGGGTCAGGCATGGGAGCAGTTCAAGGATCTGTTCAAGGAACAGTTCTTTCCAGATGTGGCACTAGGAGGCATTGAGGCACAGTTCGAGAGTCTGGTTCAGGGGAACCAGACAGTTGCAGAGTACGTCAGAGAGTTTTGCCGGTTGGCCAGGTTTATTGATGATCTGACGGAGAAGACGAAAGCTAGAAAGTTCCGTTGAGGGTTGATCAGGGAGGTTCGATCACTGACTAAGAGTGACCGGAATGCTACCTTCGCGGAGATCTTTACTGGAGCTATGGCAGCAGAGAACGACCTGGGGTTGAAGCTGAAAAGAGGTCAGGACTTCCAGGGATCCAGCAGCAGCGGGGGCCAGGCCAAGAGGCCTCATTTTCAGCACCAACAGTTGCAGAGGCAGGTGCATCAGCAGCAGTTCCAGCCGCAGCAGTTTCAGCAGCAGGGCCGGGCACCTTTCCAACAGGTGCAGCATCAGCAGCCGAAGGTGCAGCAGCAGGCACCAAGATAGCAGACCACCAGCTGTGCTTACTGTAAGAAGCCGGGGCATAGGTGGAGTGAGTGCAGGAAGAGATTGGGTAGGTGCCTTCTTTGTGGAGCGGCTGATCATCAGCTGAAGGAGTGCGCTTAGTTCACAGGCAGAGCAGTGCATGAAGCGGGAGCCAAGGCTCCGGCAGGGCAGCAGAAGGGACCACTGCAGACTTGGCAGCAGAGGTTCATCCAACATCAACAGCACGCTCGGGGAGGTCAGCAGGGGCGAGCTTTCGCCATGGCGGCCGAGGATGCAGAGGCTATTGGGGAGTTGATTGCAGGTTCGGTTCTTCTCGACTCCATTCCAGCTTTCGCTCTATTTGATTCCGGGGCTTCCTACAGTTTTGTGTCGGTATCATTTGTTATTAGACACTGCCTTATATCTGAACCATTGCCTAGGACCTGCAAGATCACGATCGGGGGTGGTGTTATCCTCGTGAGTGATGTTTGTAGAGGGCGAAGTGTTATTTTGGGAGGCCGAGAGTTGGAGGTGAGTCTGTTCGTAATGCCACTACCGAACTACTATATGTATTAGGTATGGATTGATTGAGCCGGTATCACGCCAGTATAGATTGCCGTGGGGGTAGAGTTCTGTTTGGAGCGCCAGGAGAGCCAGAGTTCGAGTACACCCGGCGACAGACGGAGCAGGACAGCGGACTTTTCTACGGGATTTCAGTTGAGGAGCAGGCGACTCCACATCCTTTGATTGCAGAGTTCATAGACGTCTTTCCGGAGGAGTTGCCAGGACTTCCACCAGACAAGGATGTTGAGTTCTCGACATACTTGGTTTCCGGCACGGAACCGATTTTTCAGCATGTCTATCGAGTGAACAACAGTGAGTTGGTGGAATTGAAGAAGCAGGTGGATGAGCTGCAGGACAAGGGCTTCATCCGATCAAGTTCTTCACCTTATGGTGCACCGGTACTCTTTGTACCCAAGAAGGATGGGTCAGTACGGATGTGTATCGACTACAGGGCACTCAACAACCTGACGATCAAGAGCAGATACCCACTGCCGCGGATCGATGATCTCTTTGATCAGTTGAGCGAAGCTCGAGTTTTCTCGAAGATTGATCTGAGATCAGGTTATCATCAGGTAAAGGTGAAGAGGGAGGATATTCCGAAGACCGCATTCAGGATGCGGTATGGGCAGTTTGAGTTCTTGGTTATGCTGTTTGGGCTGACCAACGCCCCGACGGTTTATGAACTTGATGAACAAGGTGTTCCACCAGTACTTGGACAAGTTCGTGGTGGTGTTCATCGATGATATCTTGGTGTATTCGAAGACTGAGGAGGAGCATGAGGAGCACTTGAGAGTGGTTCTAGAGACACTCAGGAGGGAGAGGCTTTATGGCAAGCTCTCGAAGTGCGAGTTCTTTTTGGACAGAGTTGACTTCTTGGGTCATGTGGTGACTGGAGATGGGATCTCAGTGGACCCGAAGAAGATCACAGCAGTTGAGGCTTGGTCGGTACCGAGTTCAGTAGTAGAGATCAGGAGCTTCTTGGGGCTGGCAGGCTATTACATGAGGTTCGTGCAGGATTTCTCCCGGATTGCAGAGCCGTTGACTAGGCTGACCCGGAAGGATGCAGAGTTTGTTTGGTCAGAGGAGTGTCAGGTTGCTTTTGATGAGTTGAAGAAGCGGCTGACGACAGCTTCGATTCTGACATTGCCATCAGGATCAGGAGGGTTCACTATCTACAGTGACGCTTCAGGGAAGGGGTTGGATTGTGTCTTGCAGCAACATAGTAAGGTGATTACCTATGCTTCCAGGCAGTTACGTCCCCATGAGAAGAACTACTCTACCCATGACTTGGAGTTGGCAGCAGTGATATTTGCTTTGAAGTTGTGGAAACACTACTTATATGGAGAGGGGGTGAAGATCTTCACAGATCATATGAGCTTGAAGTATGTGTTTACACATAAGGAGCTCAACATGAGGCAGCGCAGGTGGTTAGAGCTGATGAAGGACTTCGACATCTCACTACAGTATCACCCAGGGAAGGCCAATGTGGTTGCCGATGCCTTGAGTAGGTATCCAACAACCATGTGTTTGACTATGGATCGTCACCTGCTAGCAGACTTGGAGAGCCTGGGGATTAAGGTGATTGTGCCTGGAGTTCAGATGCAGATGTGGGGCCTTCAGATTCAGTCGGACTTGATAGAGAGGATTAAGTCGACGCAGTTCGAGGATGTTGCTCTGTAGTGTATCCGAGAGCAGGTTCGAGCAGAGCTAGTGGATGGTGAGTTTACTCTTGCAGAGGATGGCGCTTTGAGGCATGGTTCCAGGCTGTGTGTGCCTAGTGGAGAGCTCAGGGAGCAGGTCATGCAGGAGGCCCACCGATCTCAGTACTCTATACATCCTGGTGCCAACAAGATGTACAGGGATCTGAGGGAGCACGTCTGGTGGTATGGGATGAAGTGGAAGGTAGCTCGCTTCGTAGCCAGATGTATAACACCCAGTTTCTAAAATGAGGGTAATTTTGAAATTTTGTAATTATAATTTATTGATATTTATTTCATATTATAATTTTTGGTGATTTTTAATCATTTTTTAAACTATTTTAAATCATGACTTGTGATTTGGTGTCTTGCTAGTATAACCCTAGAGACAACTTGACCTAGAGCCTAGCCATGAGATTATGGTGTCTTATTTATCATTTTTAGCGTAGAGGGTATCTTGGTCATTTTAGGATTTATTTGAATTTATTATGATTTATTAGAATTTGTGTGAATTTATTTCTAATTAAATATTGCTATGTGTTATGTTAGTCCTTAACCTAGAAGTTTAGCCCTAACCCAGATTAGACATGGCCTAGACTAGGGTTAGTTAGCTTGGATTAGTCATGACTAGTCATTGGTTAGAATGATCAAGTTAGACTAGCTAGTTATAGTTAGTTGAGACTAGCATTGAAACCTAGGTTCCATCCTAGCCATCGATTTGACATGATATGAGGGTGACCATTGGATGGGATCCCAAAACCCTAGAAGTGGCCAGCCCAAAACCCTAGGTGAGCCTATTTAATCCCTCCCAAATCATTGCCTCCTTGTTCATTCTCTCTCTTTTCAAGAACAAGGTGAGCTCAACTTCATTTCTCCATAACTTCTCCATTCCTCATCCTTTTTCAACCAAACTTCTTGCATTGTGACCTAACCATCACCATCTTGCTGTCCATGGAGGTAGAATACAGATTGGGGAAATCTACAGTGTTCGAGCTACAGTAAAGAGGGGACTGCACTTGACAGTTTTTGAGCTCGAGACACCCATTGGTAAATCCCTCTTTCTCCATTTAAATTATTGATTTATCATCATGGATGCATAGTCCTAGGTCCCCTCTAGCCTCGGGTAGGAGCTGACTCCAACTTGTGTCGGATACGTGTCCGTATCAGACACGTATCAATAGGATTACCTAGGTGTTCGACCTAATGCCTCAATAGGTTTTCCCTCACTGTTTTCTGATTGTATTTGAATAGAAAATTAAGTTTTAATGTCGCTTATGCGTTTCTAATGTTCTGAACACGCCTCGTATCGTGTCGGGGTCGTACTGGACCCGTGGACACGCCCCCGCGCGTACGCGGTTGGCTGCCCTGCTGCTAGGGGTCCAGTGCTTCGCGGACACGGCGAATGGACTCGTGTCACTTGGCATAGACCAAGGGGCAATGACTGTCAGGTCACCCCTTGAGTCTGGAGTCCAGTGGTGTCGTATCGGACACGTTCTTTGGCCTGCACTGGTTCGACTGAACCAAGTTGGCAGTCAGTTTCAGTGGCTTTGGTTGTATCGATTTGGACACGTTGTGTCCTGTTTTTGGATACCATTTTGCTAGCATGACACACTAATATCCACCATTAACAACCTACCTATTTTTTCATCAATACACTGTTAATTGAATGTAGGAATGGGGGATTCCCATTCGACTGATACATCATGTATTAGATTAACAATACACTGTTAATTGAATGTAGGAATGGGGGATTCCCATTCGACTGATACATCATGTATCAGTGAACACTGTTCACCAATTCCTGTTGTTTAACGATTTACATTGTGTTTAGTTATGATTTAATTGTTAATCTAATATCCTGGACATGTGTATTAACCTCTGTTAAGTTCGAATATTCATTTAGATTAGATTTTGTGATGTGGAATGGGATTTTGGCATGTGGTTAGGACTTGACTGATACCATATTATCCTTCAGTTTTTCCTAAACTCGATTTCTATTTTAATCTGTTTAGATTAATGTTTAAGTATCATGATTTAGCCTACATGTTATTTAGTGCCTGTTATTTCCATTCTAATTCATCTACATGTGTAACTACATCCCTACAATGTGGAATACTGATTGTGATAGGATTTAGGTTTCAATTTTGATTTTTGATATGGGATAGACTGTTGGTATTGACTGATACACTGTCACATGCCTGCACTATCGAATCTGAGAATTACTTGTGTGAAATCTGAGAACTGAATTCTTTTCTCTATTGAACTGTCTTCCTATTAAACTGAATGTTACACACACATTACTGATTTTTCCTGTTTTCTTACATTCCTGAAAACTGAAACTGAGATAATTTCATATTTTCTCACATTGCCTCCACATGTTACACACACACACACATTACTGATTTTTCCAGGTTCACTTCTCTCACACTATCACATACACACACATATAAATTCCCACACACTTTCCCTTAACTGTACACTGTTTTCATTTCCCTGTACACACACACACACATTGCTATATACACACCACACCACACCCTCTCACACCCTTAGCCCCCTCTCACAAATAACCCACTGATAACAGCAGCTATATGCTGCCATATACCAGCCCATTCATGCCCCATTTAACCACTCTAAAATAGCCCCATAACATGCCTCTAAACCAGTCCAATAATAGCCTATATTCAGTCCCTTAAACACAGCCTTGTATCAGCTATTTGCAGGCTCCTAAACTAGTCCCTACAACCAGCTATACAAGCTGTCCTAAACAGTCCCTTACCTGTCCCAATCCAGCTGAAATAGCAGTCCTAAACCAGCCTGTGTACACCCCACTTTGGACAGCCCAAACCACTCCATCCAGTCCCATTTTCAGCCTCAAATCAGCCCATGGTTCTGTCCCTCTCCTATATGTTAACCCCCTATATAGGTTCACTTGGGTTGTATAACTGTCATGTAGGTTTCATTTCCCTGGAACCTAATTCCTGATATGATAGTTCACTGTTATGGGTTGATATGAACTGTCAAGAGGGAATTGGATTCATTTATGTGAATTGTTTTGAAATTTGTTTATTGAACTGTCATTTGGTTCTGGTTATAAACTGTCAATGTGATTTCTTGTCACACCCCAGAACCAGAATACTGGAGAGCGGGGGCGGACATAGTCAGCTACGTATATTGAAATGGAATCCACCTCGCTATACGGTCACGGCTGTCTAGATATATGAGGGTTTACTACAAGCCAACAGTCTCTTAAGGTCATGAACAAGCCTATTGTCTCAATCTCAAGCAAGTATTAAGAGTTACAAGATGTTAGATCACCAAATATACAATAAAAGGCATCCCAAATATTACATATTCAGTTGATCATGAAGCTAGTCATACAAAATGCGAGGACTAGCAAGAGTTCAGTCATACATGATCAACCCTAGGATTTGTTAATCATGTTTACAGCCCGTAGGCAGACAGTAAGTAAATGTGCATCGAGCTAACAGGTGCTCGTCGGCTAAACGCCTCAAAAGAATAATTTTACAATGCAGTGGGCAAATCAAAAAGGAAAAACCAACTCTTGGCCCGGGTTCTGTCTAGTTGTCACCATTGGGCTGGAAGTTCGGTAGATCCTCAGGTGCTGCTCCGAAATCTGGCCACACAAAACCAGCTGGGTCAAACCCCAGAAAGAGCAAGTGCCACAAAGGAGGCCACGAAATAAGAACAAAAGCCAGCATATCAGAACATAAGAAAATGGAAGAAAAGTATAAGTAATAAAAGTACAGCAGGACAATAAACGACTAGGGACATGGAACCATTCCGGAAGCCAGATTACAACCCGTAAACCAAACAAGGGCCGGGGTTGTAACCCTTCGCCTGAATAGCACTTGTCTCTATCCATTTATTGTTAAAGATAAGTAAAACAATCATGTACGGAGTACCAGGTACTGGGACTAGACGAGACTTAGACAGGGCTGGACACCATCCATTTACAAGCGACCAAGCAGTTACTACGGCTTACTACTTAACTAACTAGGGTTATCACAAGCCTAGTTACTAACAAGATGCAGACGAGAAATACCCAGTCCCAAGCCCTGCAGACTATCCAGTTATCCTTCCGCGGGTTGAGAGTATGATTGGGTACATCACCCTGGAGACGATATACCCTTAGGTGACTTAGAGGGTACAACACATGACAGTGTGCTGGAAATGTGCTCTACTCGTCGGCAAGCTACAAGTCCATTAAAGCGCCCAGATAACGAGATTGCTTGTGACTGGAAATTCTCCATGTTCTAGTTTGATCTAATCATTAGCCTAATCCATATTTAGTGCGAATCCCTGGCCGTGGTATCCAGGGAGTCATGTCCTAGGCATGATGCAAGACAAGACAAGTAGATTTGCACAAGCAACAAGAAAGAACACCCACGGTGTTAGGGGCAAGTCAAGTTTAGTTAAGTTAAGTTAGCTGTCGCAACAGCATCGAGTTATCAGGTTATCAAGTCAAGTCAAGTCAGGAGTGCGCCACGGCGGGCCACTATCAAGTTATCAAGTTACAGAGGATTAATTACAGGTTGCAGGTTACAAGTTAAAAGCCACAAGTTACAAGCACCCAACAAGTTACTGCCAAGATCAGAGAATGCTACCCATAAATTAAAAGCACAGAAAATCGTGTCAAGGCGTGTCGGGTCAAGTCAAGTCGTGCTGTGGGCAAGAAATTTCAGAAAACACAAATCAACAAGAGAAGGCAAAGACCAAGGGAAAACCAAGGGACACCATGGCACAAGGTGTGCCAGGTCAAGAGACAGCACAAAGGGCGTCGGGGAAGGGCTCGGCTAGGGGGCTAGGGGGCGCTGCCACTAGGGTGCGCAGGGGGCGCAGGGGCGCAGCCGCTAGGGCACGCAGACGGGCGGGTCAGCAGAGCGCACAAGGGGTCGCGGGAGCAAACTGCGCGGGGGCGCAGCAGGCCGGGCGCGCTAGGCGCCAAGTGCGCCCGGGGGCGCGTCCAAGTACGCAGGGGCCAAGTGTGCCGGGGGCACGGCCAAGTGTGCAGGGGCCAAGTGCGCAGGGGGCCGGGGCCAGCTAGGCGCGCAACGCGCGGGCCGGGCGCAATCGGGCGGGGCAGCAGCGCGCTAAAGAGCACGTGCGCCAACGGTTTCAGCGGCCAGCGCCAAAGGGCGCGACGAGGGGGCAGCACAATGCAGCCAAGCGTGCGGGGCACAAGGCGGCGAGGCGCACGGGCCCGCAGCACGCTAAAGAGCGCACGCAGGGGGAAGGGGTCTTCTTCTTCCTCTTGCTAAGAGGAAGAACATCCATGGCTTCAAAACTTCAAAATACCACAACTTGGCCATCACAACTCCAAATCCGGATTTTTAAAGTTCTATCTTGGGTGAAATTCGATTCTCCCCAACATAGGAACATCAAAACCCACAAAAATCCAACTTAAATAGATCAAAACCATGTAAATCCGAAAATAGGGGAAACTTAGATCTATGGAAATCTATGGACCAAAATCAAAAATGACAAGTTCTAATGTTGTTTCTAGAGGGCTAATCTATCTAATGGACAAATCAAAATGGGTTCTTGTTTTATGGCAAGGTGCACTTGCCTATGGGTGGGGTGTTGTGTGGAAGAAGGAAGAAGATGATGGAAAATTAATGGAAGAGTAATGAGGAGAGAGAATATTGGGTGGGGATTTAATGAGGGTGGTTGTGGTGGAATGAGGGTGGAGTATAGGTTAAAGTGTTTCATTGGTTTAAAATCAAACCAAGCCAAACCAACCAACTAAAACCGAGCCGAGCCGAAACCCAAATACGAGAAAATCCAAAATTTTGCAAGTCGAGAAAAATAAAAATACATGCCAGAATCCAACTACGAGCATGAATACGAAATATGGGAAACGGGGGTGACATTTCTTTGTGATACTCATTATTCCTATATAACACTGTCACTTTCTTATCACTAGTGCACCTCACATGTGACCCTTACATGTCTCTCTCTATATCACCCTATATATATATATATATATATATATATATATATATATATATATATATATATATATATATATATGAACCCCTATATGTGATGTTAACATATAGCCTATAATTATATGAATGTGTGTTAAATATATTTAGTTAGATATAATTGATATGTGTGAAGGTGTGGAATGGTCTATGTATGATATAGCTATGACTTATAGCCTATATACAGGGCACATAGCCTGTGGCTCATTGCTTGTGTGTGTGGTTTGAATGCCAGTATAGGTGTGCAGTTGGCTTGTATAGCCTTGGGATTGATGTAGAGTGCTAGCCTAGGCTTGGTTAGGCCTAGTGAGACTTATTAGACTTGTTTGGATTAGGCTTGACCTAGTTTGACCAGTCTAGTTAACTAGAGTTGACCGAGAGTTGACTTTAGTCTAGTTTGACCTAGACAGCATACAGACGCATCGTAGATTATATTTATCATCTCTTGTATACATCTTGACTTGTGTTGCTCTAACTAGGAGTCAGATACCTCATCTCGGACAGTACATTTACTTCAGACATTCAGATACCAGGCGAGTACATTCTCTGATCATTTCATAACTTGCTTAGAATTATATTCCTGCTCTAGTTTACCTTATTTGATGCTGTCACGATATTATCACGGATTGGTACTATATGGATCCCTACATTGAGATATTATCCCCCTTGGGAGCATCGGATATATTATGTCATGTGTTTCGTGTACATCATGTATTCCTCGCTCTCATGTTATTCATGTTTCTCATATGCTTCATGCTTGTTCATGCATGCTCGTGTACTCTCATGTGCTCTCATGAATCGGTCATGTTTCCCATGTATCTCATGTATAACCTATATTGCATGTGCACTCATTTATGAGCCTTCATGTGAATTTCATGTGCACCCATTTATGGGCCCCCCATGTGAACTTTTATGTGCACTCATGTAGAGCTCTCATGTATACTTCATGTGCACCCATTTATGGGCTTCATGTGAAAACCATGTACGTAACATAACTTGTTTGGATCCTTGTGTATTGATTGGGGTATGGGGGAGTATAAATAGTCATGTGAACAATTCCAAAGTAGTATAGCCATGTGCGCCTCTTTAGTATAGTCATGTGCAAATCCAGTCGTTCACATGTCGACTTTGTACTCTAAATTACTAGTCACTGGTAGCTCTCTACTTATAGTAGATATTTCTATTACAGTTCTCTCTATGTTTACATCATGTACTTTCTTTCAGTTTCATGTATCGTACTCTCTTGCATGTTTATATTCTCTAACCTGTTATGATCTGTGTGAGATGTATTGTGCTCGCTCCCGTCCTGACTGGACCTGTTGAAAATTTTACAGAGGATGATGAGGAACCCTGCACCCCTTACTTTGGAGCTTGCCTAGATGACACTCGCGACCTGGACCCCTGGAGAGGTTCAGACAGCTGCTGAGGATGATACCCCTTGCTTAGTATAGATAGCTTAGACTCTTACTTGTCTTTCTCATTGATACATTATTGTATATATTAGGAGTTGTTTCTTTTGGATGTTTGTGGAGGTGTATCATAGACACTTAGTTTTTATCTGGATTGTACCTCTCTGGATTTTCTTCTGTTCATATCTATCTATCTTTATCGTATTCCACCTTAGATGTGATTGAGACTGTATTGCTATGTCACCTCCATTCGGAGTGTATATACTGTACAGGTACCTTATATATTGTTAGATTATTGACCTAGGACAACGTTCTACTGCCGATACTGCGGCGTAGGCTGGGCGCTGTTACGTACTCGTACCCTCACAGTGGGTGCGGGTCGTGACAAGATGTTTGGTCTGTCAGCAGGTCAAGGCAGAGAGGCAGAGGCCAGGAGGTTTGTTGCAGCCATTGCCCATTCCAAAGTGGAAGTGGGAGCACATCACGATGGATTTTGTTTCTGGATTGCCGCGTACACCAGGAGGGAAAGACGCGATTTGGGTCATCGTAGACAGGTTGACCAAATCGGCCTACTTTTTGCCATTTAAAGTGGGTACGTCTACTGAGAGGCTTGTAGAGATGTACATGCGGTAGATTGTCAGGATTCATGGAGTTTCAGTCAACATCGTCTCGGATCAGGATAGTCGCTTTACTTTTCATTTCTGGCGGAGTCTGCAGACTAGTTTGGGCACTCAGCTTAAGTTTAGTACTGCATACCACCTTCAGACGGACGGACAGTCAGAGAGGACTATTCAGATGCTCGAGGACATGTTGCGGACGTACGTCTTGGATTTTACAGGATCCTGGGAGGATCACCTGCATTTGGTGGAGTTTGGTTATAACAACAGTTATCAGGCCAGCATTGAGATGTCACCTTTCGAGGCTCTGTACGGGCATAGATGTCGTACACCCTTATCTTGGGATGATGTTGGAGAGCGAGCTTTATTGGGACCTGAGATGGTTGTTGATGCAGCCGAGAAGGTGAAGCTCATCAGGGACAGACTTTCCGTAGCACAGGACAGACATCGGCATTGGGCCGATAGCCACCGGAGGCCTTTGGAGTTTGAGGTACAAATTAGAGATAGGATTAGAAGTAGGTTGTTATTTGTTTGATCATGTTTGATTATTTAGTAACTTGAGACCTTGTTTGTGTTTAGGTCTGAGACATGGTTTTTCTTAGGATATCTCCGACTCATGGTATCATACGTTTTGGTGGAGGTGGAAAGCTTAGCCCGCGCTTCATCGGACCTTTCGTGATCAGCGGAAGAGTCGGTGACGTGGCATACAGGCTAGACTTGCCACCTGTACTAGTGGGTGTCCACAACGTATTCCACATATCACAGTTGAGACGGTATGTGGCTGATCCTAGCCATGTACTTGATCATTCGGAGATTGAGCTGGGACCTACTCTCAGTTATCCGGAGCAGCCAGTGGAGATTCTGGATCACCGAGAAAAGGTACTGAGAAACCAGGTGATACCCTTGGTTCGTATCGCATGGAGGCATCATTCTCCGGAAGAGTCTACCTGGGAGCGGGAGGATGAGATGCACGAGCGATACCCATATCTTTTTGGACCTTGAGGTATGATTGTTTATCCTTCTCATCAGTTTAGTTTTGTCTTTTAATTTTGAGGACGAAATTCTTTTAAGGAGGGTAGATTTGTCACTACCACATTTTAGCTTGAGGGTATTTTGGTCATTTGTGAATTTTTGAATTTATTTTAATTTATTGAATTGGTGATTGTTATTTTTGACTTTGGTTAGTTGAGACTTTGTAGACTAACCTAAATGTTGACTCTAGCTATGGTGAATTGGTTGTATGGTGTGACCCTAGTCTAACTTAAGTCAACCCTATTTTAGTCATATAGAATCAAGTTTGAATAGGAGGAATAATGAATAGGTTCATGACTTATGACTTAGGGATTAATTTCCATGACTAATGAAACTTGGCCCAAGGCCCATGACATGAAACCCTAACCCTAACCTAGCCTTTAAGTGGTCGGCCAACATTAGGAAACCCCCCCCTATATAATCTCCTTTCCACTTGTTCTTACCTCTTTTGTGTTGGACCAACTTTAGAAAGGAAAGGTAATTCCTATCTTCCCTAATTCATATTAAATTTATTTTAATTCCTTTTTGATCTAAATCTTTTGCAATAGATTCTAATCATCCTCTATTTCATGTTCATGGAGAGTGATTTCAGTTTGTGAGCAATTTGGAGGATTTGGCTAGCAACATGAATCAATTGATTTGGGGCTTTTCTTGCCATTTGGCACCTATAGGTAAAACTCTTAAAATTGTAATTAAATTCTATTTTCTTTGCATGGTAGCCTAGATCTTGGTGTCCCCTAGCTGTAGTGAAGGTTTGGTGTCAATTGCATTTGATTTCGTGTCCGTATCGGACACGTATCATAACCTATATACAAGTGTTTGATTAAATGCCTCAAAGAGTGATTTATTGCTGTTTTAAAAATCTATTTGAATATGAATGTAGATCTACATGTGTTTATTGGTTTCCCTATGCTTTGTGTCCATTTTGGAGCCATGTCCGTGTCCAAACAGGACATGAACACGCTCGCAGCAGCCTAGGGCATTGCCCTGCTGCTTGAGGCCTCGTGCTAACTGCACAGGGCACGTGGCGACTTGTGGTTTGCCACAGAGGAGGGGGCAATGACTAACACGTCAGCCCCCAAGCCTCGTATCGAATGGTCGTGTGTCGGACACGTGGTGTCGAGTGCATTGGGATTGCACTGGGCGTGTGAAACGTGTTGACTCGGTCTGATACGGGCTTTGTGTCCATGTTTGACACATCGTGGATACGTCGTGATGTGTCCAACGTGTAGCCCTAGTGTTGGGATATACGTGGACGTGACCATGTGGCATGATGTGTCACGTGTCGTGTCCACGAGGCGACTGCATCGCAGCATGATGCAGTCTATGCACGCGAATGTGTCTGTGTGTGTTCGTGACTTGGACACGCCGTGTCCAGTTGTGGGGACTCGTGTGGACTCTGGACACATGTACGACTCGACCCTGACCTATTTTGTATGTATTTTATTGTGTTTCGATTCATAATTCATGTTATCCCCAATGTCTGATACATAGTTCACTGTTGTGATTTCTGAGAATTAAATGTAATTTCAAACTATTTTCCATGATTAATTTGCCATGATTAGTTCACCTATATGTATTTGAGATGATGATCATGTTAGGTTCATGATTGGTGTTTGGTTTTGGGGTTTTGAATCGATTTGGGACTGCTATGTGTTGGACTGAAATCCTAAATTGTTAACTGAGACACTGAGAACTGTCATGTGTTCTCTGGATTCAAATTTCCTAAGAATGCATGTACATTTGCACTGTTAACTCACACACTCTTTACTGATCTATACACACACACACCTATCTAAAATCCTGAGACCTGTTAAGTATGCATACTGTTATCCCTACCCACTGCTATTTGTACACACCTATCTACTGTATCCTGAGAACACCTATCTACAAAACTATTTTCCTATTTGACACACACACACATATATGCTACACACACATCACTCACATATGAATACTTGCACTGTTTTAACTGGTATCACACACACCCACACACACACACACACACACACACATGTACACAGGAACACCCTATAGCCACTGTCACCTAAATCACTCACACATATTGATACAACACACTATAGCCTATGTCGATTCCTATACACACATACTACCTTGTCCACTGTTAGCTTATACACACACACACAATTTTGTCATGTCCACACACTCACACAATTTTAACACACACACATGCCACATTATCCTATCACTCTATATGTATATATATATTATCTATATTCTTGATAATAATAATGTGGTATATATATGTGTATGTTACTTATATTAATTTAGTGTATATATAATATGTGTGATATAAACTATATATGGCATATAGCCTATGGGATGTATTCCTATGATATAGCCTATGTGTGTATGACATGTATACACATGTGATTTGTGTGTTGGTAAACTGGTATGGCTTTGTGATGATGTGTGCTTGCTAGAATAGACTAGCTAGGCTTAGTAAGACTTGTTTGGGTTAGGCTTGACCTAGTTGACCTAGTTGACCTAGTTTGACTAGTGTAGTTGACTAGAGTTGACCAAAGGTTGACTTTAGCCTAGATTGATCCAAACATCATGTAGAATGTATTGTAGCAGCCTATTTTACTATTTTGGACATGTAGTGACTTGTAATGTTCTATAGGAGCCAGACACCACCCTCAGACAGTATATTCTCTTCAGACATACAGGATATCAGGCGAGTACATTCTTTGATCATTTCATATATCGTTTAGGATTATATTCCTGCTTTAGATTACTTTACTTGATACTGACACGTTGGTAACACGGATTGGTACTATATGGATCCCTTCATGAGATGTTATCCCTCTCGGGAGCATCAGATACTCATGTCTCGTATGTTTCACTTACATCATGTATCTCATGCTTCTATTATCATGAATCTATCATGAATCTGCTTGTGATTTCTGTACTCTCATGAATCACAGAGCCTTCACGAATCTATTCATGAATCACTCTTTATGAGCCAGTAGCGTAGTCATGAATCTTAACGTAACTTGACTGGATCCTTGTGTATTGATTGGGGATGGGGGAGTAGAACTAAATATGTGAATAATTCCAAAGTAGTATAGTCATGAATCACCTCTTTAGTATAGCCATGAATCACATCCAGCTGTTCACATGTTTATTTTGTACTCTGAATCATTAGTCACTGATAGTTCTCTTATATATATTGTAGCTATTTACTTACAGTCTCTCTTTTATATCATGTTGTTCTTTTAGTTTCATGTATCTTACTCTCTAGAATATTTATATTTTTTAACATGTTATAATTTGCATGAGATGTATTGTGCTCGCTCCTGTCATGACTGGACCTGTTGAAAATATTACAGAGGATGAGGACGAGGCGCTCTGTACCACATATTATGGGACTACCCTAGAGGATTGATGTGACCTGGATCTCCAGCAAGATCCATTAGCAGTGGATGACACACCCTTAGTCTAGTTTAGTGATTTTCAGTTGTATTTATTCTATGGATTACTGTATTTGAGATTTGGGATATTTTTTGGATTTGATGTTATCTTAGACACTTAGACTCTCTTTCTATCTGTTGTATCTCTGTGGATTCATTTCATATCTATCTATCTATCTTATCGTATTCTACCTTAGATGTGATTGAGACTGTATTCTGTTATGTCACCTCCATTCGGAGTGTATATACTGTATAGGTACCTTATATTGTTAGATGTTGTGACCTAGGACAACGTTCTACCGCCGACACTACGGCGTAGGCTGGACGTACCCACTTCTCGTGCCCTTACTCTAGGGTGCGGATCGTGACAAAGACTACAGGACAACCGGAGTCCAAATCTTTTCCTTTGTTGAGAGCTCTACTGATGTGAATGATGAGAGGCTTACGACTTCAGCCTCCCAGAGTAGGATATGACCCAAAACACAAATAACTTGACGATGATCAATGAGCAATGTCTTTAACTCATGGAAGAGCAGATGAGTCTGATTGTTCGTGAGTGAGCTCGGAGGAAGACTGCTAGCACTAAGCCTACTCGGTTTAGTGTCCAAAAGAAGTGATTATACTAGGTTATAATTGAGTATTATGTAAGTGCTTACCTGAGTATGTGAGTGTTGTAAGGGAGTAGGCAGTTGGGCTCTACTTCCGTTTTCGAAATTACATTAGTACAATATATATATATATATATATATATATATATATATATATATATATATATATATATATATATATATATATATATATATATGTGGCAGATGAGTCGGGTTGAGAACTCTTACCAGTACATTCCCCTATGTGCTGGCCCCCTCCTCTACATGTGCATAGGATCACTTAGACACTCTAAGGCGTTCAAAGCTCTTCGACAAGTTAAAGCTTTCTTTCGAAGAAGTTTCCTTTTTGTAATAAAGGACATATGTATGGAACACTGTTTATTGTATTAGTTTTATGATTGTAAGTCAAGTTTCATGATTCAGCTGGCCATGGTGCGCCTTTATATTTCGTTGTAAATTATCAATAAAAGGAATTATTTGTATATATCTTTTGTCTATTAATTTTTTGCTTATTTATGTTGCAACGACTTTAATTTTAAGATATTTTATTGACCGTATATATTTATGCATTCTACAAGTATAATTTAGACTAATATAATATTATGTCCCGTGATGACTTTTATTTTTGGAAAACCGGAACGTGACTAAGGGCCTGTTTGGTTCGAAGTAGGTATTTGAAAGTAGGACTGTGCACAATTAAGTCAAATCGACCAAATTGAACCAAGCCAAACCGAATCGATTGGTTTTAAACCGAATCGATGATTCAGTTGGTTTGGTTCGGCTTCAATTTTTTTAAAACCGACCGATTCGATTCGGTTCACGGTTTGGTTATGCCAAAAACCGACTAAACCGAACCGAACCGAACCAAACCAAATCCTTGTTAAATAATTAGGGTTGGCCGGTTGGGTATGGGTTCATTGGGTTGTATTATACCGGTTTGGCAGCCATTTATCAAGTTGAAGTTGAAAGATCTCTCTCTCTCTCTCTCTCTCTCTAGTCTCAAAGAGGAGTGCTTGCGGCTCCTATTCTTTTCTAATTGTTCATGTGCACATGGAAGGAACTTTTGGTCGAATGTATATGATTTTTTTATATGTATAATTGGCATTTTTTTTTCACCTACAAAGCACAAGTTGAATTGAAGCTGCTGAATTGCATTTACTGTTACAAAGTACAAGTTGACTGAGGTTTCACAAAAAAAAAAGCATACAGTCCATTTTTTTATGTGATCAAAACCGACCAAGTCGAACCAATCCAAACCGAACCAAGTCGGTCGGTTTCAAAACCGAACCGACCATTTGGTTGGTTTGGTTCGGTTTTGTTTATTTTCAAACCGATTAACTTCGGTTCGACTTCGGTTGGAACCAAATAGGTCAACCACCGACCGATGCACACCCCTATTTGAAAGTGTGAAAGTGGCACTTTCACGTGATGAAATTCATCCCACCGCAAGTGAGGTGGAGTTTCCAAAATGTGTTTAGATAGAGTAGATTTTGTTGGGGAGTTTCATTGTCTTGTGTTTGGATACAGAGTGGAAGTGTAGATGGAAAGTAAAAGTAGAATATTTGGATATTAAAAAAATAAATAAAACATAAAAAAAATTAATTAAAAAAATTTAGAAATAGATCTATTTAGAAATAGATCTTTTAATTAAAATAATACTTTTAATTAATTAAAATATATTATATATATTATATATACACTGTGAGAGAGAGATTAAAAAAAAAAAAAAAAAAAAACTCTTCACTCCACCGGACTTCTCCTCCTCCTCCTCCTCCTCCACCAGACTTCTTCTCCGCCTCCTCCTCCTCCGCCTCCTCCACCAATTTCCTCCTCCTCCTCCTCCACCAGACTTCTCCTCCGCCTCCTCCACCAATTTCCTCCTCCACCTCCTCCTCCTCCTCCTCCTCCTCCTCCACCAGACGTCTCCTCCTCCGCCGCCTCCTCCACCGATCTCCTCCTCCTCCGCCTCCTCCACCGATTTCCTCCTCCTCCTCCTCCTCCTCCACCGATTTCATCCTCCTCCTCCTCCTTCGACGACGAAATCGCTAAACCCTAACTTCCGCGAGACCTTCGCCGGGAAGCAGCTCGAGGACGGCCGAAACGAGCTCGAGGTCGGATCTCGCCGGAAAGCAGTCAGCGGTTGCAACTTAGCCGCCATCGAGCTCGCCGTCCGCGGTTATCTCGCCGGCCGGTAGCGTTTCTATTTCTCTCTCTTCTCTCTTTTCACTTGTGGTCACCTACCCGCCACCTCCTTCAATTTTATGCAGCAACTCAGTGGGGAAAAAATACACAGACTAGTTACAACCCAGTTAGATAAAGGAAAAAAAAAACCTTCTTCTCCATCGATCTCTCTATAGCGAGTAATGGCCGGGGACGGTGATCATCGCGGTCGTCCATACAAGAGACCGAAGCACTCATCCAAGGTTCGATTTCGAAAAAGTCCCAAATTCAAAAACCTAACCCTAATTTTGCTCGTTTGATTTTTCCCCTAACTCCTTCCAGTTTCAGGCCCCCAAGTACGTCGAGGAGGAGGATTTCGCCCTCGACAACGACTCCGACGACGATCGCCGGAGAGGTACATCGAAACCTCCCTTTTTTCCCGCATTTTTTCGTTTTTTTTTTTTTTTTTTGATTTTTTTGGGTGTTCGGATTGGTGAAGGGGAGGGAGATGCGAAAAAGATCGACTTTACGAAGCTGGAGCTGAAGCCAGACCACGTGAACCGGCCGCTGTGGGCCTGTGCCGATGGCCGGATCTTTCTGGAGACGTTCTCTCCGCTGTACAAGCAGGCCTACGATTTCCTCATCGCGATCGCTGAGCCGGTCTGTAGGTAACGTCGTCGAACTCCAACTCACTTTTGGGATCGGTATCCGTTGTTTTGAGTATTATTGCTGTGTTCCGCGTGTACACGAATGCGGGGCGACACGGACAAATGTATTGATTTTGGACTGTCCTATTGTATGTTTGGAGCGTTTGTGTGGTGTCAACAAGTGTCCGATACGGCATGATAGACAAGGCGCTGATTCTTGTAGTGCCCAAAGGTTGGCAACCAAGATCTTGAGGCCTTTGGTACAAGAGAGGGGAGAGCCTGGTTCGAATTGGAGAGCAGGGACAGTCAAAAGACTGACCGTGTTCCCAACAAAAACACAGAAGAAAACATGTTACCTTTGCTTTTCATTAGTTTAAAGTCCCTCTCATGAAAATATACTGCTGTTTCTTTGGTTTCTTTTGTTTCATTAATGCTAATTAACAAACGAAGACCCACTAGTTTAAAGAATCTAATATAACAACATGAATGGTTTAATGGCGAGCCTCGATCTTGTCTCAACTAGATTCCCCCATCTAAGCTGTACAAGTCGGAGTCAACTTTTTTCTCTCGATTTTTTTCCTTCGATTTTTTTTCCTTCCTTGAGAGATGCTTCTGCTTTAATGGACCTACACTATGCAAGAGTATTTAGGAACTAACAAGTAGACCCATGATCATGCCCAATGAGTGATTTGGTTCCCTATTGGTGTGATACTTATTGATCCCATGAAATCATATTATGAGATTAGTCAAACATATTGTTATTTGATGTCGTCTCTCAGTTCATCGTGCTTGGCCCTCTTGCCTAATAGTACCATGGAGAAGGCCATATGCAATATCTGATCTCATGGACCTTTGTAGACTATCTACCTCGGTCTCCCTTGTCTGTCCATACAATGATGGTAATTTACACTTCTCACTGAATTGATTAACCGATGGATTCCATAAAATGGTAGGTCTACCATCCAAACCAATTACCTTTAGATCCGGACAACTTGGAACGTCGTTCTCTGAAGTCCCAATATTAATATTTTTTCTTTGTTGCCAAACCATCAAGGTTCTAAACGGCAGTAGGCGGGTGTGCGGCGGAGAGGGTCTGCCTAGGCCGTCTAGGCGCTTTATACATTTTGGGTATTTTAAAAGTTTTTTCACCTTTTTTTTGCATAATATACTTATTTTAAGGGTGTTTTATGCACAACTAAGTTGTAGAACACAGATTTATGAAGTTTCAGTATTGTAAAAGTGGACCGTAGGTCCATAATACTTGCAGAACTGTTTTGTCAAAACATCTAGTCAAGCATTGCTTCGCCTAGGCGTCCGTCTATGCTGCCTCACCTAAGCCTACGCTGTCAGATCTCCGTCGACTGCCTACTCCACCGCTAATGACAAAAGCGGGGCGAATATCGGCTGCATAGCACCTAGGTGCCGTCTAGGCGGCCATATCGACCGCCATTTAGAACACTGCAAACCATTACTCGATCAAACACCATGTTGATTTGACCACTCTTGCCTAGTCAACAACAAACAACTAGATATCACACAGCTTGCATCTAGCCATGACCAACTGACTCCATGTAACCAGAATAGTTGCTCTTTCACGACAACCTCATCCCTGAAACTGGAAGCAATCTCACACATTCGTCAATGCCTACTTTCTCAACTCGCCAGACCACCATGCCATTAACCTTATTGATGTCCAACCCGAGCCATGATCAACTGACTCCATGAAGCCAGAATAGTTTCTCTTTCACGGCAACCTCATCCCTGAAACTGGAAGCAATCTCACACATTCGTCAATGCCTACTTTCTCAACTCGTCAGACCACCATGCCATTATCCTTATCGATGTCCAACCCGAGCCCCACATGTTGGCACTCACCTTATGGGCGATGTAAAACCCATTCCCATGTACAGTAAGTCATTTGCTGATGGGTCCCCTAGCCTGATCTTCTATAGATTTGTGCCCAACTTCAGCCTTACTTGCATCCTTGACTTCATGCTCAACAGTCATGGAAATACACACAAAAACCTGTAGTTATACTGTTCTGTAAACTGATAGTATAACCTTATTTTGGTCATATATGTTTTGCATATCGACCATGACTGATATGTCTACTGTATCATCTCTCTCTTGGAATGCATAGACCCCGGTCGGTACTTGGTAATGCCAACATAGAGGCTCTCCTTTCTAGTCAATCAGCAAAGACAAAAACACAAGAAATATAAGAAAATATCGACTAAACAATGATTTGGTTGTGCTGAAGGTCTCCTTTACTGAGACATTGCAACCTAACCATTTGTCGTAGTTCTGTATCTATATTATTCACAACATTTGTCCTTCTTAATATTATTATGTTTAAAAACTACCATCTAAAAGCAAGTGAAATAAATAATTGTCTATTGTTGGTGAATTATTTATGGACTAGTCATAACCCGTGCCCATAGGGCATGGTTCATTTAAGGTATTCCCCCTCAAAATCTTGGATTCCCCATAAAACCCCACTCTCAATAATGCTCATCCACAACCATTATGAGGCCCCCATCAAAATATTAAATTCCAACCATCAAAATATTAAATCCCCATCTTTGGACCCCATAAAACCCCACTCCCAATAATGCTCTTCCCCATAAAACCCCACTCCCAATAATGCTCTTCCCATAAAATCCCACAACCGTTGATTCACCAAGATTAAATCCCAACCACTCTTTATCTTGGCACAGTCAGCCCTAGGATTCAAAAACCTTTGTGTTTTGTATAAGAGATATTTGGATATTTATTCCATTCACACGAAACACAACCAGCAGTACATAAAGCTTTGCCTATGCGTATTAGACTTTAATAATTCAGTTATTTTTTGGCTTTCCAAAACGAGAGAGAGAGATCTGGTTATTTGCTTTCACTGTTTTGTAACTTCATATATGAGCTGCATATAGAATTTTAGTCTGCAGGAAGAAATTGCCAAACTGTAACCTTGTGACTTGATCCCTTTTGATGTAGGCCTGAGTCTATGCACGAGTACAACTTGACCCCTCACTCGCTCTATGCCGCTGTTTCTGTTGGTCTTGAGACCGAAACCATCATTAGTGTCCTAAACAAGCTGTCGAAGACTAAATTGCCCCAGGAAATGATTGATTTCATCCATGCTTCCACTGCCAATTATGGCAAAGTCAAGTTGGTTCTGAAGAAGAACAGATACCTTGTTGAGTCACCATTCCCGGAGGTAATCATCGAGAAATTGTGAAGTTGTTTTTTGGTTCATTAGGTATCTAATTGGCCTAAGTAAGTTCGTGTTGGTTGATTGAGGAGGATTATGATATTGGAATGCAGGTGCTGAAGGAATTGCTTAGGGATGATGTTATATCTCGTGCAAGAATTTCTTCAGAGGTATTTCTTTAGCTACATAATGGTAAAATTGTGCTTATAGTGACACCCAATTTTGGGTTTTTTTTTTTGTGGTTGTCAACTTTGGCTCTATAATAAATCCTAACTGGACCATTGTGGTGCACTCGTCGTTAAAGACCTTCATGCAATACTGTATTATTGTATTTGTTTGAGTAAATTCTGTTGATGAACATGCAAATGCTAATCATTATTTGATTGGTCTCAAGATCAGTTTCTTCGGTTACACTTTTCTCATAACTGAGGTTCCAATAGAGAACGGGGATGTTTCTAGATCATATTCTTTACAAGAGGAATTACTGATCTGAAGACCAATCTGAGACATGGTTGATTATGTACATCTTTATAGGTATAAATATGCTAAATACAAAATACTTAAGTTGAGTGTATGTTTGTATTTGAAGTATGCTACTTTTTTTAATTTAGAAGTAACACTTGTTCTTCCCTGTTATGGCAGTAAAAAAAGACATGTAAACTTTTTTTTTCACAAGGAATATTTAATTGGACACTCTTTGGATTTCGTTTGAAAATCTTGTAAAATAAGAATGATGCTTGGGACTTATGATGGTAGTTCTTCCCTTTCTATTACAGAACTTTTGTTCCCGCTCCCTCTCCCCCAATTAAAAAATTCCATCATTCTTTAGGAATCTCATGGGGGCGAAGCATTTACAGTTAGTAAAAGTACAGGAGAAATAGAAGGTGGTCATGATGAGTTGTTAGATGGAGCTGAGTTGGCTGCTGCAGCTGAAGACAAAGAAACTCATGCGTTTGAAATTGATCCTTCTCAGGTGTTATGTAGTTTACACAACAGTCCAACTATTACAAAGCTACCAGAACTTCATTGTTTGATTTGATGTATTTTTCTTTTTACAGGTTGAGAATGTGAAGCAAAGGTGCTTACCAAATGCCTTGAATTATCCTATGCTTGAGGAGTATGATTTTAGAAATGATACGGTGAGTCCGGTCACCTACTTTTACCTATTATTCGATAATAACTTGTCGTTGCTATGTGAAACATGTAACAAGTTCTCCTGATGCATAATTTGATCTTTTCAACTTGTTTACTTACAGAACTCATTTAGAAGTTGTTAGGCAGGTTTCAAAAGGTTGGGTGTTGGTTGGCCATTAAAGCTTTCATAGGGAGCATTGCAAATAACAAAGACCAATTTGCATATTTTACCATTAAAAGGGAACATTGTAATTGACAAATATTAAGTGCGTATTACCACATTTTCTGTGGGAATCTTCTGCCTATGTTGAATGTAGTAATTCGTCGCTTATTTGATTCTGTCAGTTTTTATATATATAATATATTAACTTCATATTTTTTTAATCAATTTCATATTGCAATAAGAACTACAACAAAAAGAAAAGCGAATCTTTGATGACAATTTTTTCAGTGGCTACATAAAACATTTTCTTCTAATCAGCTCTATCGAGGTATCACCTTTAGCAACTAAAATATCCTTTTCGTAGCCTCCTACCATGTTTATTGGTGTATCCATATTCTAGTGATGCATGACAAGACAAATATGATCTATATGGGATTATGCAATGATTTAACAAACCGAGATTAACGGAATATAATTGTCAATTGAAGTTTGACAAAAATCCACCCAAAAATCCTAGAAAATCTTGAAGCAATCAATCAAATTGTGCATTATGGATTGATTTACCAGAGGAGACCACAAAGTTGCACAATTCAATAAAACCGCATAGCTACACGTAGATGATGAATCCACGCGTCCGAGCTACGTTTTTGTCGTGGGATTTGTAGATCAACTTTTATGCAATGTAGAGGAAACTCAGACTTTGGGATATGGTAGAAGGTAATAAGATTTGGGGTTAGGATTTATATAAGAGGAATAATAATAAGAAGAAAGTAACTCAAATAAATCTCTTCACTCTTCAATGAATAAAGATTAGAGAGCGCATAATTTTATATATGTAATCAAACCTTGACCATAATTGCAATATAAAATAAGTTGTTGGAATAACACTAATCCTAAATACCAAATATAACCAATTTCTTTATTTCTAATAAGTATAATAATCCTAAAAACCAACCATGTAGACCCTTGTGCATAATAAAAATCTTGTGCCCCATTTGAATAATTGAAAACCATGCATACCATTAAGTGTGCACCCAAAGGTTATCCAAAATATATGTTGCACGAATACATTCAACGGGTACGAATACATACACGATACAAATACGAGATACAACCATTTTCAAATGAGTACGTAAGTAGTTACCTATGTTGCACAAGTACGAATACAAACGCGGGTACGGACACACTACAAATACGAATACATACACCATTTTGTTGTGGGTGTCCATCCGGCATAGCCCAAATTAAACCCCAAGTCTAAATTATTAAATCCGTATCAAATATGATGACCTCAAACTCTATTCTCGTAGACAGTAAATGTGCAACGAGCTTCGATCTCCATCAACTATCCCTAGCTTGAAAGGTTCACCAAATGCCAAATGGTTAATGAAGACGATGATAATTTGCGAGCGCATTTAAGTCGAGCTTCTCTTCAGTTTGCTGGAACCCTCCATGATGGTAGTGATACTTGCAGTGGAGGAAGCAACACTAAGCCTCATGGAGATTGACAAATGACATCACAACAGAAATAAAGACGTTGGCTCAGATGATCCTATGATGACGGTGGTGGTAGGTGGAAACGACTCTTGATAGCACATCAAACCCCACACATCGAGAACTCCTAGAACAATGACATGTTTTTCCTAAAAATAACAAATATATCATGCTAGTAGAGCTGTAGAGGATATCTTTGAGGAATGCGATGATAGTTGTGCGACAAAGCCTATAATGGTAGTTGGTGAAACGGTTTATGATAGGTAATGATAGTATCATAGTAGGTGGTAGAAATGTTTCATGGTAGGCTCGAAGCATCTCAATGTAGAATCTTTCCCTATCATATGAAGGACATAGATGATCCTCGGAAGCTCTAGCTCGTGGGCATCAGGACTAATCAACTCGAGAGTCTTTCGTAGATTTTCGTCCTCTACATGATTCTTTGATTGCACATCTATATTGCAACGACACGAGAAGATTGTAGAGATGTAATGGGTCGGGTTGGGTCAGGCTGGGTATTATCCAAACTCGACCTCTACATGTTCTCTGATTGCACATCTATGTTGCAAGGACACTTACATGTTCTCTGATTGCACATCTATGTTGCAAGGACACTTGAAGATTGTAGAGATGTAATGGGCCGGGTCAGGTCAGACTGGACAATATCCAGACCCGACCCAAAATATTTTGGACCAAAGAATTTGGCCCGACCCAACCCTAGCTTCACAAAACCTAAGCCCTAATTCGACCCTTCGAGTTTCGGGGTAGCCTGTGGTCTTTTTGGGGTGACTCAACTATGTTAAAAGTTCTTTTATACGAGCACAAACTATTTACACTATTCCACCAATAAAATATGATAAATAAAATTGACCAATATGATAAAAATGTGTCGGTCGTCTTTTTTAAAGAGTCGGGAACTTCTTGATGACGATGCTTAGTGAAGAGGTTGAAGGGGAGTCGACTTCAATGATAGGAAATTTATTTTTAAGATAGTAGATAGTACCCCTATTAGTGTGATATATTTCGGTGATGTCGGTCGATATATCGATTTGAGGTCTAAACCGACATACATCGGCCATATATATCGTATATACCGTTTTGAGAAAAATCAATTGGAATATCGGTTGAAATTCAATATATCGGCCGATATCATATCAACATATATCTTCCGTTATATGAAAATGAGATATTTGAGGTAAATAAGTGTTTTTGGTTTGGGTTAGTAGGTTCTTATATTGATACAATAATCTTAATATTACTAGTTTTTGGATTTTTACTTATAATTTTATATTTTTTATCATGTATAATTATGATGTTATGTTGGATTTTTTTTCTTAGTTATTTAGTTTCAGCCTTTTAGGACATTTAGACAATTTGTATGTCTTGAAATTTGAATTTGATAGATATCCGATATTTCAATAGATGTCCAATATCCAAACCCGATATCTCAATGTTCGAGATATGATATCTGAAAATCCAAACCAATATGAAACGAATATCCGATATCTTGAACATTGTCACCTATCTTTTCCAATATATTTTTCAAAGCAAATCCATCATTTTGTATATAATTAGATAAGAGCCTATAATGGTTTGGGTTTCAGAGTAGGTTCTGGTCAGGCTGGTTACTGTCCAAACCCGACCCAAAAATATATTGGGCCAAAATTGAGCTTTGCCCCTTTTAGAATCATGTTAGGGTCGAGTTGGGCTATTTTTGGGGCCACTTCGCAAGCCATTTGGGTCGGCCTTAGCCTAGTATCATCCCTAGAAAATGGTGTCCATATCCATACCCGTATCCGTGTTCGTTCATGCAATATAGATAACTGAATATTATCTATCTGAAAATATTTCCGCATGGTTTAAAGTATCTGCCGATGCCGATCCGATATGGCTGATACTGATACGGTTTGGCATGTCCCGATCCGATACTGACCGATTTTCGATACTGACTGATACCGACATTGGGGGTCTCTTTTCCGGTCAAGTCGACAAAGAAAATTAAACGAAAAAGACAAATCAGCAAGGGTTTAAAGCATAATAAGGTTGTAAAATCATGTAAAAGAAGAAAATCAATCTATTGTATGTAAACCAATCACTAAGGGTGAGTACTATTTCATTTAATTTCAAAACTACAAAGAAATAACACTGAAAATACTTAAAATTATGCCTAAATGTATAAAATATATGTTTTTAAATATAAATAATTTATTAATGATTATTTGTTTTCCGATACCAAAAAATCCGATACTCCGATCCGAAACCGCCGATACTACCGATATCGCCGATACCAATACTCATAGGAATAGTCCGTATCTGTGTCATGTTCTTATCCATGTCCATATTCGTGCAACATAGCTGCACATGTACAAGTATTGCCTGTACCAGTATCTTGTTTCCAGCTGTCGATCCCTGTAACCTACCTTATGCTCAATATATATATATATATATATATATATATATATATATATATATATATATATAAAACAATCACCTGTTCACAACTAAAGTCCAAATTCTCAAATTCACATCAATCCGAGTATCTTGTCTCCAACTGTCAATCCCTGTAACCTAGCTTATGCTCAAGATATATATAACAACCACTGTTGACAACTAAAGTCCAAATTCTCAAATTCACATCAATCCGACGGCCTGATATGCTCCTTGACGGGCACTATTGATCTCAATTTCCACTTAGCAACTCCTTCAGTTGTGTTCCTATTTCAAGTGTACTCTGTCAGTGATCTAACACTGTAGAATACTTCACTTCAATCGTCAACATCTTTCTCAATCTTGTCATCAGAATAATTGATCTTAGGTAACAAAAATGATCACTCTTATGTATCTTTGGCCGTTAATGAACTGCCATAGTTCTTATAGTTATATTGAAA